>JASPKZ010003563.1:0-41097 GCA_030220185.1 Diploptera punctata | reverse complement strand
GACATCTTACCTCAATCTATAATGTTGATTTGTTCAAATCAACATTTATATTGAGGTAAGATGTCCAGACCAAAAATAATATCTAATTATAAATAAATTTCTTTGATGAAAAAATGTTATTGGCTACTATGAAATGAGAAATTATTATCTGGCCTGATTTGGGAAGCACTGAATTCTTAACAATATATATTTTTCAAAATAATATTTTCAATTAATTATACTTAATTTATGCTTCGTTATACTTTACCCAAACACAAAAACACATCAAAAAAACTAAGTTGATAAGTGATACTGCCCTCACACACCACCAATGTATACAATTTACTAGATATCAGCTTTTGTCTGGTTCACATTTTAAGTGCAGGTGTGTTTCTTGTAGTATGTGCAGCATGAGCATCAATTCGAAAATGTTCATTTTTATATACTGTACCATTATAGTAGGCCTTAGAAGAACATATTATAATAATAAATTATTATACTTTATATAAACAGAAACAATTTGGAATAGGAGTTCTTATAAACTATACACACACTTTCATCACACTAAAAAACTACTAACACTATCGAACCATAGACAGTGTGATGATATGAACCCTCAGATTCAAGGCCATGCAGACATAAGTTCTCAATATATCCCAACCCCTTACCTATGATTTTCCAACTGCAATGGATTCCCTGAAATAGTTCCTGACTCAAGAAACCCAATGGTTGACTATTTTACCTCTGCGAAAATTTACAATAGTGGAACCCACATCAGCATTACTTGGCAGTTGTTTTTTCAGGGCAAAAGACTATCATTGTTTAACCAATGTACTGGTTTATTGCTTTTAACCTTTTAAGCATGAGTAATCCTTTTGGCAGCAAAGCCACTGCTGGTGACATTTTCATGAGACAACTTGGGGGTTAATTGCTCTTATCATGAACAATCCCAAGTCTTATTCAAGTTATATAAACAGGTACAAAAACCCAATGATTGCAATGAAAAATAAAAAAAACAAAAACTTTTACTTTTCATGGACTATTATTTCCATAAAAAGTGAAACTTACCAAATGATGAGTTATCTGTTCATCAATATCAATGTTCTTAATTTCATTTTTCACAGCATGAGATGTGGCCTGCAGACAGACAAGTTTCAGTATTATAACTACTATTACATAACAATGGTACATCTGGACCATTCAGTATTATCTTAGATATATCTCTGTCAGCAGAGAAAGTTTGGAGGCCTAAAACATTACTCCTTTTAATTAGCAGTGGAACTTGAAACAGACTTGCCACCAAGGTAGGAAGGGTAAGAAACAAGGTTTATGAACCTGCTCCACATATGTTGTTCCTATTTTGTTTTGTGGAAGTTGGGTAAACAACAACAGTGGGTCTTCATATTTTGAGGTGTTCCTGCTATGTTATAAATAAGGAGTAGAGCGACATTATTTTACTCTATGGCAAAAGTGTGGTTAAATGCTACTGCAGCTCCAAGAGAGGTTCCAGATCATTGATACCTTATGGCCTGTTTTAGATGTCAAGTAATGAAATGTGAACTGACAGATATTTTTAGCAAGACATGCATGACCTGTGCGTTCAGAACAAAGAAAATATACAAAATGTCTTCCAATATTTTCACACACAATCCCTACATTTATTAATTTTTTATCAGACTGTTGTTATTATTATTATTATTGTCACCTCGACAAAATCAGTGGCACTATCATAGGTTCATGGTCGTGGGGGACTAAAGATTCCATGTATCCTTATCGTGAGACTAATGTTTTTCAATTCATACCCATATAATTTTCCTCCCTCCAATCACCCCCAATTCTGGGGTCGTCACTGGGATTTCCTCGTTTTCCTTCGCGAGGATTGATATGTCCTTCTATTTTCCATTCATTGCCACATGATCTGTCCATCGCAGTCTACAAGACTTAACTGTTCTTATTACATCTGGTTTCCCATAAAACATTGTTGTACTCACTGTTAGTATCTATACTTCTAATATCATGTTTTGAACACCATTCAGGTTTAAAATTATTTCAATTTTAAAATTTGTTCCTTATAAAACAGTCGTCCTCAACTATATTAACTCAGTCATAATGTCGTCACACTATTAAAATTATAAGGCATTTCAAAAGACATGTTTCATCCTCAGATTTCTTGTGATACTAAAATTATTTGTATCTTTCATTCAGAGAGCTTTGTTGTGGGTGTTCCTCATTTAGCATATTTTTATTTTCTGCTTCAAGAAGATTTAAATTAAGATTTTAATGAACAATTCTCAGACTTTATTAAAAGGAAGGAAAATCAAGTTTTGCTGAAAACAACTTTGAAAAACAGACCATACAATCATAGATAAAACAATGTCAATAATCCCTAAGAGAATAATAAATCATATCCTGGAAGATATTGAAATTATCAACGAAGGAGAAAATAAAAATATTCTAAATGAAACACACACAACAACCAAAGACCTCTGTATGAAATATACAAAATAATTTCTGTACCATAAGTATTCCTGAGGACAAAGTCTTTGAAAGGCCTAAAGTTTATAGTGCGATGACGTTATAAGAGAAGTTATTATAGTTGAGGACACAACTGTTTTATAGATACAAATTTTAAAATTGATATCAAGTGTTATTATTCTTTCATTTCATCTGTCTGTTCATTTCTCTTTGGTCCAAAAAATTTCCTATGACTTTAAGTTCAAAATCTTTCACCTCTCTTAAAGTAAACCGCCAATGATTCACATCCATATTACTGAGAGGAAAAGTAGTGTTACAAATCTTCAGTTTAATGTTCTTATCAAAGAAGTTGACGAGAATCCCTCTAATACAAAATAGCATGCATTCCAGAGTTGAGTTTATGTTTATTTTGTCAATGCAGCTGACCCATGTTTGTAATTATTGTTCCTAGGCATTTGAATTCAGCCTTTTCTTTTAATTTCTCTCATCTCTCATTAATGGAACATTCACATATATAATCTACTTCTATATCAGACTATGTAATTAGTTTCTTTGATATTAGATTCCTGCCACAATTTGTTAGTGTTACTCCATAGAGTGTGCGCTATTGCCTTAATAACACTACATTGTCAGCATAAACTAACAGCTTATTAATACAAATGAATTGTAGCCCTTCTTCATCTTTTAAATATTTGAAGGTAGAGGCAGCATCATGCAAAGATGACAACCCAGAAGACATTTTGAGCCAATTGCCTAGAAAGTTAGAGCGTACGTATTACACTCATGACTACCGCATGGACTATATACCGCCTGGCCTATAATGGAATTACCAAACTTACAAAAGTAAAGTTGAGTTTGAAAAATCAGACCATTATAGTGAAGGCTAACCTGAAGCAAAAATTTAAAAATTACTCCGGCAGCTGCAAATTTCAATTTTTTTTGCAGCAAAACCACAATATATGTCAACGAATAACAATGGTAAATGTAATCTCAAGAAAAAAAAATAAATAAAAATCTGGCCAATACAAATATGCATATTAACAAAAGGCAAAATTTTAAAATCTCTTCTAATGGCAACCATGTTTAGATCTCACACTTGAATATTGATTGCATACAATTTAAATAAAAATGAACATACATTCCACAATCTAGCAAAATCAAATCTTACAATATGTTTGTCAAGGAATTTAGCTTAGTTTTAAAACAACAGTTACTACCTGAATGGATTATTTTACTATTCCAACTCATCATTACTATCCAACCTCACATTCTATCAAGTTTGAATAAACAATTCTGGGAGTTACTCCACAGAATGAGCAGCAGCACCGTTGCAGCAGTCACTAGTGCAAGGTTCCAGTTAGTTTCACTCTACAATTATGAAGTACCAACAAAAAATTACCTCAAGTGGTGTTTCGCTGAGAGCTGGAAATGTTTCAGGTTCAGTATGAGAATAGTCGGTCTGTTCCTTCTCGTTCTGATTTGATTTTCCATTTTGACATCCTGTAAACATGAAAAATACAAAATATCATCATGTCAAATATAAACATCTCAGAAATTACATAAGCAAATGTTTTCACACAACGTTGATGAAATTTTTTCAAACGAAAATAAACACTTGTGTGTATCCTATCTCGCACATTCTCATACCCATGACACTTTTTTCATTCAAAAAATAATTAGGGAATATGTCTGTGTATATATATATATATATATATATATATATATACATACACACACACATTATGAAAAGCAATCTAACAAGAGGTTTGGGATTTTGTCTAATGAAAACCCAACCTCACGTTGGGTTTGGAGTAGTGACTATTTACCATATAATACAGTCAGAGGCTAAAAATAATTGTAATGTTCAATATTTATGAAAAGTGAGATTATTGTGTTCCAATCTTACTTACGGAGCAATTTGTAAGCCGGCCCGAGTCAGGTAAAAGTAGCATATTTTTACTGTTAATCTCATTGGTCTTGGAAAATTATAAATAACAGATGGCTGTATGAGAAATAACTATTAACAATAATGCAGAAGAGCCTTATACAACATTAATAATTTTCTTAAAGGGGGGAATTTTTATATTTGTTTTTATTTTGGCATTTGTTGTTGTACCATATCAATCGTACATTGGTGAATCGATATCGTGTTCAAAGAAGTTAATTTGCGTATATATCTCTTCATTACGAATTTTAACTGTGAGGTTATGTATTCCAATCTCACTTCCGGGTATTTTCTAAGCCCGGCAGTATAATTAATAAAATAGCATATCTTTAACTATTATATCTATTGGGGCTTTGAATAAATCAATAACAGATGATTTTAAATGAGAAATAACTATTAAACATTTAATATGAAGATTAATATACAACATTGTTATACAACCTTTAATAATTTTTTAGATCAACAGAACTCACCTCTATTTTTTGGTTACAATGAGATTTCGCAGTCCCAGGGAGGTTTATAGGAATAATCAGAGAGGTCTAATATTATTGTTGAATTTACACCTTTCTGAGTAACTGTGATGGATTGTGAGAATCTCATTTCAGTTTAGCCTCCATCTCAATGAGCAAGGTAGAGAAGAGATGAAAACTAAAATGTACAAAGTGAAAAAATAGTCATCAAAATGTTAGTTTTCAAGTTCATTAGCTAATTGGTGCAAAGAAGATCGGACAAGTACACATCCAGGCAATCGGATAGTAAATTAAATTTTAAAATGGCCTTTTTTTTTTGTTTCGTGAGTATTTCTCCTAAAAATATGTTTGAATGTATTAATTTCAAGTCATTAAGTTATTCATGAAAATATTTTGATTTTGTGAATAAATGTCGGCCAATTCCTTGGCCACCTTTATGAAATTGGTAATATTTGACATTTATATTGCTTTTGGAACATTATTACCAAACATTCACATCTTTACATATCAGTAACAATGTTCAATTATCAAACACCCCTCGTTAAGCACAGCAGACTACGAGTGCCTCACCCAAAAATTTTCTTCTAATATTTGTTTAAAATCCTTGAAATTTATCGACCATGAAACACACAGACTTCGAAGATTTTGCAGCATGCGATATATTAATGCAAATAAGTCAAATACTTTGATAATGGCTCTGTTGCTATTTTTATCGTATCACGTAGATTTTTTACCATTCTATTTTTAATGTAAAAAATGAGAGTGTATAGTACACCACTTGTATGCAGTTTATACGTGAAGCAGTAAAATAAGAAAACATCTAAAATATTATACAATTTTATAATATAATCACTGATTTTAGTCTTAGCAGTTTGTCATTGTGTTTAATTGAAGATGGATTCATCCTATGACCCTCTCCTGGTTATATTACCCAGTTTCCAGAGGAAAACTGCAGAAGTAATAAGCTAACAGCACATGGGCCAGATATTACAATTCTAATACCACAACACTACAAGAGAGTAGTACCAGCACTCCTTCCATCTCCAGCACAGAAATTAATTTCAATTTGTCCAAACAATCAAAAGAAAAAAATTCACATCCTATCAATTACCCAAAATTAAACAATTTGGTAAGCGATTTGGGTTTTACTAAAGATAAAGGTGATCTTTTATCTCGAGATTATAAGAAGACAATCTTTTAACAGGTGGTACAGCTTTTTATTGGTATAGAAATCACGAAGAAGAATTTAAGAAGTATTTGGTAAAGAGAGGGAAGTTGTGTACTGTTGTTCTATCCTGGCTTGAACGGTTGCCCAGCAACAGTTTACGAACTGGCATATTGGCATATATTTATTGTGTCTACTCTAGCAAAAGAAGTCTAAAGGGCATTCTTCTGGATAATATGAGAAAATTAGCGATAGTTCCAGTAGTACATTCAGTATACACATACAAACAAGTATACTATTCTAGAAGAAATAAAATATAAAGAAAAAAGTGGTATATGTGCTGTGATTTTAAAGTTTGCAGAATTTTATTGGGCCAACAAAGAGGATACATGAAATTTCTGTGTTTTTCGTGTGATTGAGACTCTGGAGCCAGGGAAAGGCACTGGAAAGTTACAAATTGGCCGAGAAGAAAACAACTGGTGACAGGAACAGAAAATGTAATAAATCACACATTAGTTCATTCTGAAATTATATTGCTACTTCCTTTGCACACAAAACTAGGATTAATGAAGCAATATGTTAAAATTTTGGGCAAAAATGCCCCTTGTTACCAATATATTGCTTAAAAAAATTATGTTACTGTCAGAGGCAAAAGTGAAGGAAGACTTTTTCATGGTCAGATTTCCAAACTTGTTACTTTTAAATACTGCATGCCTGACATGAAAACATACAAGGACATCATCAAGAAGTTTCTGGTGTATTGCTAAAGTTGATCAATATGAGAAAAGTGTAATACCATGCTCGAACAGTTCAGGGCACTGGGATGAGCTTGAAGTTACAGTTCCTTCACTCTCATCTTAAACATTTCCCAGAGAATGTAGGAGCACTAAGTGAAGAATGTTATGAGAGACACCATCATAAAGACATAAAAGTGATGGAAATAAGATATCAGGGTCAATGGGATGCCTTCATATTCGTAGGTGATTGGTAAGAGAAAAAGCTCGGCACTAGCACAAACACCAGTCAATTCACCTTTCATTTAGATCTTAAGGTACATTAGGAGCATTTTATTTATTTTAAACTGTTCTAACCGTACAATTAATATTACACCAAGCCTTTGTAGGTTATGTTAGAATTTAAAGGATAAAGGATATTACATATAATGTAAAAAGTAATAATATAATTTCAACATGGCATAAAAAACCAGGTTTTGATATCTGAGACAGAAGATGGCCTATAATGGGTAATTTACAAACTAAGTAAAATATGTGTAACATACAACTTGAAAGTATCTACTCTAAAAACAAAAGTTTTAGCTTTTCGAGGGTATGAGCCACTAAGAGTAAAAATCCAATTAGAGAATAAAATAACAGAACAAGTGAGCAATTTTAATTACCTGGGATACAATGTGTCATAAAAAAATTGAAGACATTGCAAACAAAATAAATAAATTTAATTATATGTGTGGCACCATAAAACGTAGCCTCAAACGAACTAAAAAGGAGACACTTTAAGATTTTATAAAACAATGGCGGTTCCAACACTACTATATGGATTATATGATTTTTAGTCTGATCATCTTACCTCAATATTAATGTTGATTTGTTCTTGAACATGTTTCAAAACAATTCTGTTTTATTGTCAACTTGTCCAGACTGGTTTAATTTATGTTGCATCATGTTGCACAACCTGGATGTTGGCCAAAGAACCACAGGATGCAGCTGACATCAACATCCAGGTTGTGCAACATAATGCAACATAAATCAAACCAGTCTGGACAAGCTGACGATAAAACAGAATTGTTCTGAAACATGTTCAAGAACAAATCAACATTAATATTGAGGTAAGATGATCAGACAAAAATCATATAATTAAAATAGCCTCGAAATATCACTACCTAAAATTAAATATTAACTACTATATGGATCTTAACCAAAAACCTGGAACAATGAACAGAAACGTCAGAAATGAGGTTTCTGAGGAGTGTGGCTGGCTATAAAATAATGGATTAAAGGCTAAGTGAGGACATATGAAGAGAACTGAATATATTCAAACTTCTTCTTTATCTTCTTCACTTCACGGGCAAGGCAAAAATTGCCTGTTCTGCCTGACAGTTGTTTTGTCCATCTTTTCACTGGGCTTCCTACATTCCTTGAACCTCTTGGCTTGTAGTTGAATGCTGCACATGGTAATCTTGTTACATTCATTCTTTCTACACGTGTAAACTATTTCTTTCTATATTCTTTGATTTTCTCATTCAATGGATATATACTTAACTCTGCTCTTATATCTTCATTCTTTATCCGATCCAATCTTGTGCAACCTTTTGTTCTTCTAAGGAAGTTCATTTCTGTGCTTTGTATTCTACTTTGTAATTTTTTAGTCATTACCCAAGTTTCACTCCCATAAAGTATTGCAGGAACTGCCAATGTTTTATAAAACTTCAGTCTAGAATCTCTTCTTGTTTTATTCTTTAATATTGTATGTACAGGTCTGCTTATCATTTGAAATTTTGACAGTTTCATATTTACGTCTCTTACAGTTTTTGTGTTTATAGTAAAATAACAATCCAAATAATTAAAATTTGTTACTTGTTCCAGAAGCTATTTTAATAAATAGAGGTGTAAGACAAGGGTGTAGTTTATCATCTACTATTTTTTAATCTATATATTAATCACATCATCCAAAATTGGAAAAGTATTGTTAATATAGGTACCAGAATGGACCGTTTTAAAATATTAAACATTTAGTGTATGCTGATGATGTGGTTATTATTCAAGAAAAATATATTCAAACTATTTGATAGAATTACGCAATACACAGACGAATGGATGGACAGCATCATTAGAATGGATAACAATAGAATTCCAAAACAGATTCTTCATTAGAAACCACTAGGATGAAGAAACGTTGGAAGACACAGTAAAAGATGGATAGACCAATTCTAACATGAGATCAGAACAGACCAGCAGGTCTAATCCTTGATACTGATAATGTTATTTATCATCATGTGATATGGAAAAACTTTTAACATACTTGAATTTAGCTCACCAAAAGTAAGTTTAGAGACATGATATACCCTGTGCCGCAGTAAAAAATTAAATTCTAAGGCCTGTGTTATGAGAGACCCTTATTATATGAAATGAAATATAACACATCTACAGAGACAAATCTCTGCATCAACGAGGATTTGAATCTATGACTTCCAACTTTACAAGGTGGCACTCTTCAGGTAACTTGCAGGGCAAATACAAACTTATATTTGTTTAATCGCAAAAGTAAATCTCATGAGTTAAGATCTGAGTGCAGACAAAGTTTTCTCTTTAGTTGTATTAACATTGGTTTAGATCGCAGGTCTGTGTATAACAATCTATATATTAAGGCATATTTAAGAATAATTTTACAAAGTAACTTACTTGCAGTACTGGTTCCATGTTTTATAGATCTTGGTGTTCAATAGCTAACTGGTAATTCAGGATAATCAGTTTATCTGAAAATGTCAATTACATCATTAAAATACAATCAATTCATCAATTTTTCTCAATGTAAGGTAATGAAACAGCCATGATGTTTAAGGCATGATGCCTTGGTGTAGTAATATGGGACTCGTGCTGATATGAATCTCCATGCAGAAGATATTTTCTCATGGAATTACGGTCAGCATGGAACTGCTGCCCACCCAGAATTGTGATGAACTTGGGTAACTACAATAAATAGCAGCTTCAGGTTAATAACATGAGGGGATACAACAATCTCACTACATGTCACCCATATATTGGCTGGATCATTTTCCATTTCTGTGATTGAAACATGTGGATGTGAGACCAGCAGTAGGCTGGTGGAAAAGTTAGTGTACATCCATTTCTAACGAATGTTTGGGAATTTATTTCAGAGGTAGGTCAAACTGATTTCACAGCAATGTGCTGCCATCTAGTGAGAGATCTATAAACTTTCTGCAGGACTTCAAATATATGTGCACCTAGCGACAACTCTATAAACTCATGCACATGCCAAATGTTATTCTATAGGACATAGAAAATGTATTGGGAAAGTTAAACTGCTGTTTTCCTGAGCTCAACTTGTTACTTCATTTCAAGGCATTTCTATGACTCCTTGTGGGAAAAAATCAACATATATTTAGATGTTATAACTATATATAAATATAATTATAACATCTACATATACAAGCATTACTGCTATAAAGTAAATATTCTCTTTAAAAATTTTCTTAACTGTTATGTTAGCCACTAGATGTCACTCGGAACAATTTTCCACTATCTCTTGTGAGAATTGAGAATACTACATATATAAGAAAAATGTATGTTTGAATTGGATTGCTTGGGTAGCTCAGGTCGTTAGAGCGCTAAACGTACAGAGTTTAGAGACTTAGTTTCAAATCTCGACTCTAGCATTCATATTTCTTTTCATATCATATATATATATATATATATATATCAGATAATTATTAAAATATGCAGCAATAAATTTGTGTGTTTTTCAATTTTTTCATTTAAGCTTATGCTGGTGGTTTGGTGGGCTATAATCCCCACATTTTCTATTATTTAAGAACTATAAATAACGAAGCATATTTTACAAAACATTTAGAATAACAGGAAATGTTAGTAAAAACAACCTCAACCTAATAAAAGTTGATAACAGCACAGCAGGTATTTTAAAAATTCAGTGACCTAATAGAAACTTCAGGCTCAGAAACTATAACATGATGAAAAAAGTTCCAAAAGCCCAAAAGAAAGTTGTATTGCATGGATCCCTTGGCATTGCCAGATTTTTGGCAATGAACGGGCAGACACATTAGGAAAGAAAGCTGCCATGCTCCCTAACTGCTTCAAACCATATACATCATACCATTCCTCTACACTCTATACAGGGTGAGTCAGGAGGAAATATACATGCTTTGAGGGGTGATAGTACTAGTGATTCTGAACAAAACACTTCTAATATACATACAGGTTTTCATAACTGTTTTACTGTAATTTAATGAAAACAACCAGGAACTGCAAAAAGTGCAGGAGAAAGTAAATCAAGATACTGTTATCTTAAGTTTTGTTTAATTGTGTACGTTTCCTCACAAAAGATGTTCAAATACTCCATCGCCAACGTCAATACATTTTGCAGCTCTTGTAGACAGCTGAGATACCATGGAATTATTGCTTGTTCACCGAGGTCACTCGATGTTACCCCTTTATTTACTGTTTGTGGAGTTGGCTTAAGAGTGAAGTCTACAAGTACAGAATGGAACTTCTCACTTGTATCTTACATGCTCGTGCTCAAGTAAAGGTATGTATGAATGAGCTCAGATCAGAAACACAACAGCTGTCTACAAGAGCAACAAAATGCATTGAAGTTGGTGGTGGAGTGTTTGAACATTTTTGTAAGGAAACGTACAAAATTAAACAAAACTTAAGATAACAATATCTTGATTTAGTGTCACCTGCACTTTCCAGGTTCCTGGTTTTCATTAAATTACCCTGAAATAATTAAGAAAAGGCCACATGTATATTAGAAGTTTTTTGTTCAGAATCACCAATACTATCACCACTCAAAGCATGTACTTTTCGTTCTGACTCACCCTGTATAAAGAAGCAGATTAAGGAACAATATCTCATGAGCTTAGAAATAAACACAACAATAACCTGCAAGACCGCCATACATAACACACCTGACTGGCCAAGACAAGAAGCTGTTGTGAAATTCCGGCTCCAAACTGGACACGGCATTCTTCCCAAAAAACTCTCTTGCTTTGGAACCACCTGCAAGCTATAAAACCTGGATTAAGATATGGAATACCTAATGAGCTGCCCAACTCTTCGCATCTGAGACCAGATAATATTCGGAAGCCAGAATCATTATAATGAATCAGATGAACAAATGGCATTGTGTCAATGTTGTATGCCATTAGATACATGATGAAAAATTAATTCTATACAAAAAAAAATTCAGTGTATGAAAAATCACTAAAATAAACAAAATGCCATTATAAAATATATTTATGCCATTATTGAAGCACATGTCTACTGGTAGGCCTATGTTGATAGGTTATGGAATTGAGAGTCAAGTTTAAAATAATTACATAATTGAATTTCATAGAATAAACATAAGCTGAAATCATCTTTAACAGTGGGTGTTCCAAATTAGGGATTAACCAACTAGTTAATCATGATTATTTTTTCTCAAATTGTTTATACATGCTCTTACACAAAAATACGACTAGCAAGTAAACGAAATTACAAAAATATAAACGCATATTAAAGGACGTGGCATGCGTACATATAATTTATTTCCACAGATTAATGAAAGTGGAAGATAGCAAGAGATTTGATACAATACCTTGTCGATAAAGGACAAAGAAAGACGCCGATATCCAATAAATGCACAACGTTTAAAACAGAAAAACTGTGGCGTCAATGGAGGCCGTGAACACGCTAATGATTCGGTATGCAGTGAAATAGTTATGTTACATTAATTAATTATTGATCTACATTGGAAAAAGTCCATTATTTGTCGCTCACTTACTCCAGTTCAAATTTAAAATCTCCATGGTTGGGGCTGAGGTTGGCTTTAAGACCCACACAATTTTCCGTCTAACATTCTTATGCCGCTGATGCACTAACAACTTTTCAACAGTTTCGTACTATTTTAGATTTAGATTTATTTATTTAGATTTATTTATTTAGCCTGGTGGAGTTAAGGCCATGTGGCCTTCTCTTCCACTCACTTAAACATTTTGGAAACATTTATAAACATTTCTTACCATTTTTAAATATTTACAAATTACACAAATATTTGTTGGTATTATATGTATTTACACAATAGGTTAGTACATTTACCATTAGAGGCTGAGGTCTACAGTTTGTCGATTACGATTTCCCATTCAACATTCTTATGCCACTGTTGCACTACACACTTTTAACATTTGTAATATCGTTAGGTAATGTTTTGTATATTTTAAACATTTTCGAACGATTCTATAAACATTCAGTACGATTCTTAAGTATTTGGAAAAAGTCCACTATTTGGGCTACGCCATTATAGATACATACATTTTTTAATTCGTATTTTCCAGAGTATTCTGTAGTGGTTGTTTCTCTCAAAATAAAGCGTTAACAATTCTTCGATTACACTAGTCTGCATGATATCAGATGACTGAAAACCAATATGTTGTATTAGTTCACTTAGTTATACTGATTCCAGAACTGGTCTTAGTTTTTCTTCTACCACGTACAGTATTTTTACAATGGACCTAATCTGTTTTCATATATTTATTGGTGAAAGCATATGTACCAGACAGTAATGAGTATTGACTTTTTTTTTAAATTATTTTTCACTGAGAGTAATTAATATTATAATTACAAAAAAATAAACGTTATCTCAGTCAAAACATAAATTTATTGTGTCGACGTTTGAATCTCCTGTTGTGAGATTATTTTCAAGGCATGGTTGTTTATAAATTTGTTGTACATAGTTACCATCACGAAGACAATTTTTTAATATATGAATACAGGCCTATGTATACAAATTTAAATGTATAAATTTAAAATTTCAATTTATAATTAAAACTATTTTAGCAAGGAATCAAATGTTCCACACCATTCATTAAAATTTTTTTGTTCTTTTTTTATCTCTATATATGGCCTACATAAAAAAGAACAAAATAAAAAGATTTAAATGAATGGTGTGGAACATATGTTTCCTTGCTAAATTATTTTTAATTATAAATTGAAATTTTAAATTTATACATTTAAATTTGTGTACATATATTCATATATATATAAAGAAATTAATTGCCTTGGTGATGGTAACTATGTACAATATGAAAAGGAAGCAAAACAGCTGATCAAATTGGCAATGGATGATCCTTTTACGGCTCTCAAAACAACAAGACTCTACTTTCCGAACATGATACAAATGCAGACTTGGGTAGACCACTTTCGTGATATTCTAAACCAGAACAGAAGCGATTTGGCGTTCCCTGCACCTTACAAGCAACACCCAACATCCACAAAAGTTACGGAGCAAGAATTATTAGCAGTTATAATGGAAACTAGAAATAAGAAGGCCGCAGGACCGGACGGAATTGCCAACGAGCACCTAAAACTGGTGGCACCACACCTAGTACAGACATGGACCCAGTTATTCAACAACTGCCTAGAATACGGGACCATACCAGAAAAGTGGAGACACTCAACAATCAAAATCCTTTACAAAGGCAAAGGCCCTACATCATCACCAGATGCTTACAGAGGCATAGCACTGGAGAATTCATTATTCAAAATCTTCTCAAAGATTCTGACAAAGAGGCTATACGACCTTGCAGACAACGCGATCCCAGAGGAACAATTCGGCGTTAGGATGGGAAGAGCCACCATACACGCCATAAACAACCTGTTAACAGACATCCAAGAATCACTCAGACACCCTAAAGGTAAACTGTACACAATATTTATCGACATCACAAAAGCGTTTGATCTACTTGACAGACAGATCATAATGAAGAAGCTCGAAACGATAAGTGGAGACAACTATTTGTCACACATCATCAGATGTATTATGGCAGTCAATAGAGTGATCATAAACGATAACGTAACGACATCGGCTCCTATAATACAAACAAATGGAGTTCTCCAAGGCGACCCAATAATTCCTCTGCTATTCAACATCAAAACTGCAGACATCGCACATGCTTTTTAAAGATGGCAAACAGTAAAGCTACCATATACATGTTTGATAAATTCCAGATTTTTTGTTGTCTGGGGTGTTAAATTTATTATTAGTTAACAGAAGATTACCCAGACTGAATTTGTTAATTGGAGCCAATGTTATATTAATTTTTCTGAAAATTTTTTGAAACTTCTTATGAACTTCAGGATGGTATGTAAATTTCTTGTATTTTACATCTTTCTTGGAATCTTGTTGTAAGGTGGTGTATTCCTGTAACCTTTTCTGTTGTTTAAATTTCTTTTTAATTTAATCTTTATTATGTCTTCACCAAAACGATTTATTTTAGCAACATGTACAATATGATTATATTCATTGTCAAAATTTTCTACATTAAGTGGAAAATTTATCAAAAATATTTTAAAAAATGGTTATATTCACAAAAATTAAAGACAGAAATCATAGAAGAGTATTTAAGACTAACCAAAATTTCTATCAAGAATAACTTTTTCACATTTAATAAAAAAATTTATATACAAATTTCCGGATTGGCAATGGGAAATCCACTTTCTCCATTTTTAGCCAATTTATTTATGGACTATCTTGAATCTCATATCACCAATAATTATCCTTTGATTTTCAAGTGTTGGCATAGATATGTAGATGATATTATTGCTGTAATTGATAAAATATACATTCAAGATGCATCGAAATTGCTTAATCTTCAGGATGAGTCAGTGAAATGTACTACTGAAATTGAACAAGATAACAAGATCCCATTTTTTAGACTTATACTTAATAATAAATGAACAACAGCAAAGAATTGAATTTAATATTTATAGAAAAGACACACATACTGACAACTACATAAAATCTTCAGGTTTTAATCATTTGTCACATAAACATGCAATTTTCAATAGTCTATTACACAGATTGATAAATATTCCACTTCATGTAGACAATTTTGACAATGAATATAATCATATTGTACATGTTGCTAAATTAATGGTTTTGATGAAGACATAATAAAGAATAAATTAAAGAAATTTAAACAGAAAAGGTTACAGGAATACCCCACCTTACAACAAGATTCCAAAAAAGATGTAAAATACAAGAAATTTACTTACCATCCTGAAGTTCATAATAAGTTTCAAAAAAATTTCAGAAAATTTAATATAACATTGTCTCCAATTAACAAATTCAGTCTGGGTAAACTTCTGTTAACTAATAATAAATTTAACACCCCTGACAACAAAAAATCTGGAATTTATAAAATTGATTGCAACAGGATGTATATAGGAAAAACAAAAAGGAATTTGGAAACACGTAAAAAAGAACACTTCAGACACATAAAGAATGAAAAAATTGAAAACTCAGCTTTAGCAGCACATAGTTTATTAGAGCCCCATAGGATTGAAAAAAAAGCAAAACTTTTGAAACATCTATCCAAACCTTTAGATTTAACAGTTTGGGAAAAAAATATATATTCAAAAAGCCATACTAGAACCATGAACTTCGAAATTCCAAATGAACCGAGCTTGATTACAAAGTTCTTCAAAAATACAACAGATGGAGGTTTAGAAAATGATTCATTAAAATGAACACCAGATGGCAGTTTAGGAAATTATTCTTTAAAAAACATCAGATTTCAGTTTTGATAATTATCAACAAAAGTAAAAATTGACAATCTTGAAAACAGCTGACGATGGTGACAAGAAGTTGCCGATACTGCAGTGCTGTATTTAAAGAAATATAGAAGTATGAGGTAAGAAATAATCACGATTAATTTAATTCTTAGGAATAACATTAACCATGCTTTGAGGGAAGTAGATTATGCAGGGAAGATTGAAAAGCATTGGCTCAGGATACGGATGTATGGAGAGCTTACGTCCGTGCGGCCATGAACCTACGGGTTCGATAGTGCCAGTGAGTTAGTTAGTTTCCTGATTGATTCCAATGAAGATGACACTGAAGAACCTGTCATTACAGGGCCTATAGAAGATGATATTCCAATATTGCATGTTGGCAGAAAGAGGATTAGTAAACGAGAAAATTGGATAAAAAATAAAGCAACAAGAGGAAGGAATGAATGCAAACAATATACAGACAGGAAGGGAAACATTCACTTGGAGAGGTGGGTAAGAGAACGTATCCATGAATGCAGCTTTAAGTTCAATGAACTTCAAGACTGATTTTTCAATTAATATTGCCGTAATGTGTAACTCTTTGAATAAGTACGTATTTCCAGTCATAAAAAATGTTGGTATGAATTTACTTTTCTTGGATAATCTATTTCAAAATATGGCTTGGAGGACAAGGGGTACAAGTGACTCTGAAAGTGATAGTATGGGCTGATGTACATATTGAATCTGTTCATATTTTATGGATAAATGGACTCATATACAAGGAACATAAAAACTATTTATGAGACTTGTCAGATATTCCTGGAATTTTATATTCTCATTGCTCTTTAAACTTCATTTTCTCCAAACTAAGTTTTTGTCACTTGTACCCCTTGTCCTCTGACCGCCTCATATAACATGTGCTAGATAATACATATTTTTTATTATTTTTATTTCCTTTATTTTGAGTGTTAGAGAGCGAACTACATTCTTTTTACATGATTATAGATAAAACTGTTAATCAACCAAACAAAATTCAGTCATACATATGGGTTATTTACATAACAACTGGATTTCAGCTCGGAAGAGAAAAGAAAAGAAAATACTTAATAGAAAAATAATTATACCTAAATTTTACCTAAAGTTAAACAAATATCATTGCTCCTGGTGGTTTGGGGGTTTAGTTCCTCTGTTTGCAGGTTCAATTGAGCCAGGGTCAATGGATTTTATAGGATTGCAAAATACAGGGTATAAATCCTCCAGGATGGATTTTAAGCTATGGATCCCATGTCTGAAAATGTTCGGACTTGTAAAAGAACCTGAACTCTAAATTAGAACTCAGAGCTAAATTCAAATAATACGTTAGGTGTCTACTAGTTATCTCTATGTGGCAATGATGTAAGTACTTGTTACTTTTTGACATCTGTAGGGAAATATGCACACCTATATTAGCTTGGTTAAATAACTCCTGCAAGAGAGCACCCTTACCCGAGTGGGATGTACCAGTATAGATAGACAACAAATATCAGTAGCAATAATCAAATAGTAAAAGAAAGTAAAGAATGAAATGCCTTTATCAATGAAGCTCATGTCCGCTATTGAACATAAATAAACTAATTGTTGCTACTTACACTTCAAGAATATATTAATTCTTAAGTTGGCTAAACTCTAAGTTTTATGCAATCTTATTTAACTGTGATGGACTAAATCATGCATAACTTTAAGTTATTATTACAATATTGTTGTCTGAATTGTTACACATTTAAATAATTACTGCTGATTCATTTTGCATTGCTTCATTCAAAGTATTAAATAAATTAATTAATTGCCAATTTCATGGTTAAATGCAGAGATCAATTTGAGAATAATATTTTCACTCGAAAAAAAATTAATAATTGTGCTTGGAGAATGAATTAAACAAAAAAAAACACCACGCGTGACAGGCCTGGAAGGCCCTTGGCCTACCAGCCAGCTGCTGGGCCTCACGTCCACATGTGTTAGTCACAGAGGCAATCATCTAGCCAGTGTAGGAGTGACATGTGGTCAGCATGTCGGATCATCCAGCCGTTATAGCTGGTCTTTTCAACCTGGAGTCGCTACTTATTGTATGCCTCACGATGCTGGGTGGGCACTGGTCGCACACTGGCTGAAATTCCATGAGAAAATGTCTTCCCCCATGGGGACTTAACCAGCACAAGTCCCATAGCTCTGCTCCAAGGGATTTTGCCTTAACCACTCGGCTATGGCACGGGACGAATTGAACAAAAATATAATTAATAAAGTTATATTAAGTTGGTCACAGTGGACGAGTGGTTATGTTCCTTGCCTCTGGGCCCAAGGAACATAGGTTCAAACCTGGCTGGGGTTGATGGATTTTTAGGATGGAAAAATCAAAAGAGCAAGTCCTTCGGGAGGGACATTAAGCTGTAGTGTGTGGTAATACTTAAGCTTGCCACTAGATGTCTCACTGTAACAGTATGTTGGCTGCATGATGTCTGTAAGGAATAAACATAACTAAATTAACTAGGTCTGGTAACTCCTAACAAAGGACAGGCTAAGGCCCACCACTGGGCTGTTGTAAATACATAGAAAGATGTATTAAATAATTTAACATCACTAAATTTCCTGGTTTGATCACATAACCAGAATGCAGAACCATAGATTGGTAAAAAAAAGTATAAATGGAAACAAATTACTTGCAGAAGACTTGATAGGTTGACAAACAGATTGGAGGATGATGTCGTTAATAACTAAAATTGATAATATCTAACAGTTAGAAAGATATAACACAGAAAGAAAGAAAAGTCTTATTATGGAGTTCTAGTGCCTAATGAAGAAGAATTTCTATTGGTTACCATTACTTATTTATTTATAGGGTTACTAAATAAGTGTTGATTCGATTTAATCACATAAAATAACTCATTAGCAGTATCAAACCCTGATTTTCATGGTCACATAGACACCCTATCCAACATTTTTCAAATATTCTGTGTGTAATTCACTTCCCTCGAATCTCCCACCTTATTCATTACCTGCTATTGTGTGCTTTCACACTAAGTTTTCCTACAAATTCTGCATGTCCCTCTTTCATTTCCCTTTTGTGCTACATGCATATCATTCAATTATTTTTATTGCATCTGGTTTCCCATAGAGATCACATAGCTCTGTTATGTAGTTTTCACCATCAGCAATCTGTTTCTTTCTCTATCAAACATTTTCATAAGCTATTGACTTAGTCTTTCACGGCCGGAGTTATTATGAAGAAGATTTCCAGGCTGTTGGTCGTGGTCTTGATGCCGGATGCAGTCTCTGGCGAAACGTCGGGGAACTACAAGCCTCAAGACCACGGCCAACAGCTCGGATATCTCCTACAAGATCATTTTCTTAAGCACTTCATTCTAATGTATTATCCTCTCTTAAAGTAAGTCTTGTATTCACATAAGACAATCTCAAGAATCACTACTTGTATATATTTTTAATTTAACAGTGCAACTATATACTGAACAATAAATGTCTGATTCCTGATGCTCCACAAATGAAAGCTGTTGTCCTCTTCAGACTGTACACAGAGTGCGACTACTTGACTGCCCATCAATATGAACTGAATAGATACAGCTCCCCACACTGTGAACTCTGCAATGAACCAAATTCCATGGTGGAGAGAAGACACCTTCTACAGTGCAGTGCCCTTGAGAGTGGGTTAGACCTAACTTCACGCTACTGGGACACAACGTTACAAATGGAAGCTCTCCAACAAGCCGTGCATTAGCAACCAACAAATTTAACAGTTTTTGACAGAATTTGGGATAACAAGAGTCCCTGGGATGAATAACTAGCATGTTTTTCTGAAGTTTATTCATATATAGGTGAAAATTATGTCATATTCGTGAATACTGGAGTATATGTAATTTTCCTTTTACTAGCAATTTTATGAGTATACAAATACTGAAAATTAGACATAACATAAAAAAGTCTGGGTCACGCAGTAGTGTAGTGGTTAAGGTAATATGCTACAAGCCAGAAGATTGAGGGTTCGAATCCCAGTGGGATCAGGATTTTTCAACAGTCCCAAACTTTCTGGAGGTACTATGAATCTCTAATAGAAATGAGTACCAGCCGCTTGTTCTGCGGGTGAAAGCGGCCGTCATGCACGGATGAGATAAAGTGCTGATTTCTAGAAACAGTGGGAGCCTTAACCTTCTCCCACTCCGAGACCTGTAGTGGAACACCTTACTTTATTTGTTGAAAAAGTGTGTAGCGCAGAAACTGCATAAACCAAGCGAATTCCTCAACAAGTTCAAGTTATGGTCCGATTTTGCTGGTTCATGGAATACAGAGTTCTCTTGTTAAATTGGAGAAAATCAATTTCTTATGCTAATTTGTTTACTATAATTATTCTTAAATATAAAAGATTCTATTCAAACTATAAAAAGTGTTAAATTATCATTTTCATACAAATATATAATTCAAACTAAGAGTAGTAATAAAGTGTAAAACAAGCCTTTTTAATATTGTTGTATAATTTGACACAACTTTAAATTATTTGTGCCAACTAATCTGCGACTGCTAGAGAGTCTAATAGTCTGATTGTGTTGGTTAATGAACTCAAATTTTTTAAAATTGATTTCTATATGCCGAGTTTGTTATTAAAAAACTAAAATTGTGGCTGCTAGAGCATTAACAGACACACACACACATATACAGGGTGTATAAAAAAGGATGGCGCAAACTTACGTGGTTTAAAGTACACAATAATAGAAGCAACAATGTCCCAGTAAACATGGGTCCGCAAACGAGATAATTACGAATGTATGGTTACAAGCCGACACTGATTTCATTGTAAACATCGTCCTAGTTAGAATAAATTAATTTGAATTTAGACGTTACTATTAATTTTTCATCTCATTTAGTTCACATTTCACAGTTCACTTCACTTATGGGTTACCTGTTAAAGGAGGTGTTCGAAGTGCCTTCCTTGCATCTGGATGCAATACGGTGCTCGTCTCTGCAATGAATATCGAATTCTTTCGAAAACCCCTGGATCATTTCTGAATTCTTGACAAGCATGTACAACTCTCTGCTCCAGTTCTTCAACCGGGTTAATGGGTGTGCTGTACACTTCGCTTTTGAGGTGACCCCAGACACAAAATTCCAAAGAATTTAGATCAGTTGATCTTGGAGGCCAAGGTACAGATCTGCCTCGACCTATCCATCTTTGGCCGTATCTGCGCGTTAGATGCCGTCTCACAGCAGCAGCAAAATGCGCTGGAGCTCCATCATGCATGTATCACAAACTCCGACGTTGCTGAAGAGGAACACCTTCAAGCAATCCTGGAAGATGACGCCGCAGAATCTTATGGTACCTCCATCCATTAAGTTTTCGTGGAAGATTGTGTGGCCCAATGAGATGATCACCTAGTATCCCTAACCACACATTCAGTGAGAAACGGTGCTGATGTGGTGACTCATGAACAGCATGTGGGTTTATTTCACACCAAAAATGTGTATTATGATAATTAAAAACCATCGCGTGTAAATCCTGCTTCGTTTCTAAATAAAATGTTACATGCGAAACGAGGGTTGACTACAGTCTGTTGTTGTATCCACCGACAAAACATCACTCTAGAAACAAAGTCCGCATCATTGAGCCATTGAACTCGTTGGAGGTGGTAAGGGTACAGTACAATGCGCTGTAAAATTCTCCATACACTACTGTGGCTTAATACAGGCACTTGTGTGGCAATTGTTCTCGTCGAGGTTCCTGAAGCGAGCTGTACTGCTTCCAACACCATATCCTCAATCTCAGGCGTAATGCGAGCAGGGCTACCTACTGCTCTGCCATGTGCAAAGCCCCCATTTTCTCTCAGGCGCTGATGGACCCTTGTAAATGTATGACTTTCGGGGTTTCTTCGATCAGGATATGTTTCTTGGTACAAGTATGCAGCCTCCCGTGCATTGTCATTAGCCCTATTGTACATGAAATGCATATCCGCATACTCTTCGTTACTGTAAGGTTCCATTGTAACTACAACACAGCACAAGTGGCACTCCTCAGACGAGAGTGATACCTTTTGAAACTGTGTACTGTATCCGTCCTGTATGTTCTGCGTGTATGATTTGATTACAACTCCACCTCTCGGCAATGTTCAGTTTTGTAAACAAAGAACATAGGACGGCTTCAAGTGTGCAAGGAGTAAACCGTACGATGTTACAAACAACGACGTCAGTGGCGGCTTGTAACCATACATTCGTAATTATCTCGCAAACGGATCTTTTGCAAACCCATGTTTACCGGGATATTGTTGTTTCTATTATCGTGTACTTTCAACCATTTAAGTTTGCGCCATCCTTTTTGATACACCCTGTATATATAAGTTGATAACGATCAGCGAAGATGTGAAAAACATTTTCAAAAGTTTTTTCCTCTTCTTCATTACATGTATCCAGCCGCAGCTGATAACATGAATCCATTGTATACTTATGCCATAAGTTGCAACGGGGCTGCATTTGAACATGCAGCTTATGTGGGCATTCAAGGTGAATGTCCACGAGGTTAAAATAAAGAGATATAGGAAAGGCAGAAATGAACCCTTCGACCTCAAATACCCTAATACCATACTAGAAAAGGAAGAAATACCAGATCGGTTAAAGATAAAAGTAAGGAGTAAAACACAAGTAAGTGGAAGCAATGTTTTGCTCAGCGTGGGCACCTTGTGGTCACCATCCACATATCCCCTAGAATTTTTTAATCTTATATTTTTCGTTTATATTTGTGATCTCTCTGGAGCATGTGGGATGTGTGAGTGTGTATGTGTATGTATGGAGGCAGATAGAGAGAGAGGAGAGAGAGAGAGGGAGAGAAGTGTACTAATTAATGTTTTTTATCAATGCCACCAGCAGAGTCAGTTTGTCCAGATGGTAAGATAGACAATGAATGATAATTAAACACCAGGAGAGTCCTCAAATCTAAACTTAACTCTAACTAAAATCCAGACCACGGGTGACACATTGAATAATTCCCTTTAAGAAAATTTTCCTGTGGTTTGACCAAGAATTGAACCTGGAAAATAATGCATAATCAGATCCTGGCAACTCTGTAACAACATGGTAACATGAGTTAAAGATATCAAAGGATGATTATTGGGTAATGAGACAATACAATCTGTAGATTGACTGGTGTAGATAGCTTATAATGTTCTAGCATGGCCTGTACATTATTCATAACATATAACAGTTTATACAATAGAATACATTCAAGATCTTACATATTTCCACCAGGTCAAGTACAATCAAAGTACAATTATATTTTAATTAATTGTAAGATCAATATTATATGCCGTAGATACTGCGCTACAAGCTGGAAGGTTGTGGGTTCGAATTCCGGTAGGGCCAGGATTTTTAAACTGACCCAACCTTCTGGCAGCACTATGGCCCTGGGGTGGACTCAGTCTCTAACGGAAATGAGTACCAGACATTTGTTCTCGGAGTGAAGGTGGTCGTCATGCAGGGCTGACAACCCAACTGACATCAAATGCCGATTGTCCAGAAAAAGTGGGAGCCTTAACCTCCTACAACCCTGAGGCCTGTAGTGGGATCACTCAGCTTTACCTTTAATCTGTAATGCACCTTTTTCTACTTGAAGGGTTCAGGACAAAACAATCAAAGTTCACTACTGCTAACAGTAGTACTACATTCCAACACATGCATACATCAGAGAATTAGGATAGAGAGAAGAGGGTTTCAGGATAGATCAAACATAATTAAGAATGAAAATAGAGTGCAGATTCCGGAAGTAAATGCAAAATCAGCATGTACATTAAATACAGGATGATTTACAGAAAGTAAAAATATCAGTCACAGAGCCAAGCATATGAGAGGTTGAAACGACAATACAAAAATTAAAGGAGAATAAAGCATCAGGTTCAGAAGGGATCCCAGCAGAACAGATACAATCAGGGGAGCAAAAATTGTTGGAAAAGATACACTGGTTGTTTAGTACAATTTGGGAAAAACACTCTGTTCCAAATAAATGGAAAGAATCAGTTATCATATCAATCTATAAAAAGGAAGATAAAACTGAATGCAACAACTACAGAGGCATTTCATTACTTTTAAGTTTGTACAAAATTATAACATATTTTTTTTTTTCATTTATTGTTTTTTCAGCATGCCCCATTACCGTAGTAATATTACATGCATAACATAACAAACATAAAATCAGATAACATAACATTACATAACATCACATATTTGGTTTTTGTTTACATGTTTTTTTTTATCTTCGTCACTTGTTAATCACTCATTTTCGTACACTATTGTTTTTATATATTTTTTGAAATGTCTTAAATATTTGTGTATTAGGTCTTTCTCCGTCACAGGCCATGTTCCTCCTTCTTTGCTGATTTCTTCTTTCAACTTATTTCTAGAATGCTGCTGCAATTCACAATTATAAAGGAGATGTTCTACATTTTGAATTGCTTTTCTACATGGACAGGTTGCGTTGTTTAATATTCCAATACGATAAAGATGTGATTTATTTTTTCCATGACCAGTTACCATTTCAGAAAATTCTGGAGTTATTTCACATTTAAGTTTTAATCTGTCTCTGACTGATGGGAAGAACTTCTTACATGTGGCTCCTTTATCTGCGTTGTCCCATTCGTTCTGGCATTTAATGGTTCCTTCTTCTTTTACTTGGGCAACTATTGATGATTTAGGTATTTTTGTATATTCTACGGTTACGCTGGTTTCTGTTGCAGCTTGTTTTGCCAATTGATCTGCCATTTCATTCCCATAAATTCCAACATGTGATTTTATCCAGCCGAAATGTACTATCCAATTTTGTTCCCTGAGTTTTGCTATTGTTTGTCTTATTTTTGATATGATGTATCCCTGTTTGAAGTTGTTTTTAATTAGGTCGAGAGTAACTTGACTATCTGTATAAACTGCAACAAAACTTTTTTCACAGCTGTTTTGGTCAATTGATGATATTGCTTCTAGAGCTTTAAGAATTCCTATCTGTTCAGCTTGATTATTTGAGCAACGATTGGACAGTTTGGCTTTTATTGTATGCTCTAATTTTCCGTTTTTCAAGATAACTGCAGCAGCCCCTACCATTCCTTGGAATTTACTGCCATCAGTGTATATTTTTATTTTGTAGTTGTTCGATTCTTCAATGTCGCCCACATTAATTCTTTCTGCCGGATGTGGCCACTCCTCCTTTTTGAGTGGTGTGTCAATGTTTGTGTGGTCATCGTGTATGGCTCTATATAACTGGGCTGTTTCTTGTATACTGATAGTTATGGGTTTAATTCCAGCTAAGATACAAGATACTTCATATGGTAATGTTTTATAGGCTTTGGCTATGGTGATATTTATAATTCTTTGAACCCTCTTCAACTTTTTAAATTTTTTTTGTTTTCTTAATTCTTCCTCCCATATTGGGGCCCCATATGTTAACATAGGCAAGATTGCTCCATTGTATATAGTCCTTAATGCTTTATGTCCCAGTCCCCACTGCAATCTAGCTGCCCTTCTTAACATGTTCATTAGGCTCATAGCCTTGTTAGTTGTTATCTCAATGTGTTTATCAAAGCTTAGTTTGCAATTAAAGTGGATTCCTAGATATTTCATTTCTTGAACTTGCTTGATGCGTTCATGGTTGACGTATACACTGATACTTTTATTAATGGAGGTCCTTTTTCTTGATATTAACATTGCTGTGGACTTGGATTCATTGAATGTGATTTTGTTATTGTTAGCCCATAATTCTATTTTTCTTATGTCAGTATTTGCGTAATTTTCTGCCTCATTGTCGTTACTTCCTGTTGAGAGAAGTATTAGGTCGTCAGCGATAGCGATAACATTAGAGTGATTTGAGAAGTTAAGATTCAACAGTGAGTTGTACATGATAGTCCAAAAGCCAGGTCCGCTACATGATCCTTGTGGGCATCCTTTGGTTACTTCCTTTGTAACTCTAAGCGTATTCACTGAGAACATTGCAGATCTGTCTCTGAAATAATTCTGTGCTAAAATGTATAGATTTTTTGGACATTTAAGTTGTTTTAGATTGTATAGTATTATAACATATATATCAGTCAGACTTACTTCCTATATTCATGATATTAGAGGATAAAAACAAGGACTAAAATTCAATGGTATTACCGGTAATTAGCTGATGTGGTGGTGTTATTGAGCCTTTGGCATGGGTTCCCTGAAGTAGTCCCCGCCCGGAGAACCGAATGGGGGACTATTTGACCTCCGGAAAATTTTACCCCAGATGAACCCATGTCCGCATTTCCTGACGGTTGTATTTTTACGGTGAAAGATCGTCACTCTTTCGCCCAAGGTACTTTTTTCGTCTGGCTTATCACCTTCGACCAGTCCGGCATGGGTAACCCTATCGGCAGCAATGCTACCGCCGGCATAGCTCTCAGGATCATTTAAGCACGCAAGCCACTCCACCACGACAAGGTAAAGATACCATGGAGGGATGGGCAGGACATGTTGCGCGTATGGGGAATGAAAGACGTGCATGGAAACTTCTTGTAGGAAAGCCAGAGGGAAAACGCCCAGTTGGTAGACCAAGAATGAGGTGGGAGAACAACATTAACTATGATTTGAGGGAAGTAGATTATACAGGGAATGATTGGAAAGCATTAGCTCAGGATAGGGATGTATGGAGAGCTTATGTCCGCGCGGCCATGAACCTACGGGTTCGATAGTGCCAGTGAGTAAGTAAGTAAGTAAGGTGGTGTTGTTATTATTATTATTATTATTATTATTATTATTATTATTATTATTATTATTATTATTATTGTTATTGTTATTATTATTAGGAGACACTTAGGGCCAAAATGCATATCTACTCAGTAAAAGTAACAGAGTGGGACTGGAAATAAACATCAATACAATATATATGGTTATGTTTAGAAATATATTATATAATGGAAATGGACAGTTAATTGCAAATGAAGGACATTTTTAAGAAGTAGGTGAATTCAAATAAATAGGAACAAAAATTACATATAGGACAGTCAAGGTGAAAATGAGACAACAGCTATCGCTTATGAGAGGAAATAACGCTTAAGATGATTCTGAAAAATTTGAATTAAAAAACTTGAAAAATGATGAAATGCAGCAAGAATATCAAATCAAAATGCTAATATATTTAAAGTACTGGAACCTTCAGATGACAATGTGGCAAACGAAGAAGAAACTGATATAAATAAAGAATGGGAGGCTATAATAGATACTATTAAATTGTCAGCATCAGAAATCATTAGTTATTTAAAAGAAGAGACAAAACAAGAAACAGTTTGATGAGGAATGTGCCGATATTGTAAAGAAAAAAAAAGCAAGCAAAAATGAAATGGTTACACGAGCCAAATGAGGTAAATTTAGAACCATTTGGTAGTATTAGATGGGAAACCACCAGCCTACCAAAAAGTAAAAAGATGGAATATTTGAGAGAGAAAATTAATGATCTTGAAATTAATGAAAAAATTGGAACGTTAGAGAATTATATCAGGGGAATTACAATAGAGGAGAAAGGGTTTCAGGCTAGAACAAACATAATTCGTAATGAAAATGATTGCAGATTCCATGACTATATTAAATATATGGAAAAGTTACTTTAATCAGTTATTACAAGTACATACAGAACAGGATATTGAAGAGGATAATTTACAGACAGCACAAATGCTAGTCTCAGAACCAAGTGCATTAGAGGTTGAATATGCGATAGAACAATTGAAGATGTATAAAGCATCTGGTTCAGATGAGATCCCAGCAGAACTGATAAAATCAGGAGGAGAAAAATTGATGGAGAAGATATGCCAGTTGCTTAGTATGATTTGGGAAAAAGAAGCTCTTCCAGATGAATGGAAAGAATTGATTATCATTCAAATTTATAAGAAAGGAGAAAAACTGACTGCAATAAATGCAGGGGCATCTCATTACTTTCAACTTCGTACAAAATTCTAACGAATATATTAGTAAGCAGACTTACTCCCTACATTGATGACATTCTAGGAGATCATCAATGTGGATTTAGAAGAAACAGGTCTACATCAGATCAGACTTTTAGTATAAGACAGATTTTAGAAAAGAAATGGGAATATAATGGTACTGTACATCAACTTTATGTAGACTTAAAAGAAGCTTACGATTCAATTAAGAGGGAGTAGTTATACAGTATCCCTCTGGAGTTCGGAATTCTTAAAAAGTTAGTTAGAGTTATACAAATGTGTCTAAATGACACAAAGAGTAGGGTGTGTGTAGGCAAACAGTTTTCGGACACTTTTTAAATCCACAATGGGTTGAAGAAAGGAGATGCACAATCTCCTCTACTATTTAATTTTGTATTAGAGCATGCCATCAAATCTTTAGAGGATGAAGAAGGCCTACAACTCAATGGTATTTATAAGCTGTTAGTTTATGCTGATGAAGTAGTACTATTGGCTAATTGTGAGGAGATACTAAAGGACAACACACACACACACACTATTGAGTAACACTAAGGAATTAGGACTAGAAGTAAATATCTTACTTACTTACTTAATTACTTACTCACTGGCACTATCGAACCCGTAGGTTCATGGCCGCGCGGACATAAGCTCTCCATACATCCCTATCTTGAGCTAATGCTTTCCAATCATTCCATGTATAATCTACTTCCCTCAAATAATAGTTAATGTTATTCTCCCATCTCATTCTTGGTCTACCAACTGGGCGTTTTCCCTCTGGCTTCCCTACAAGAAGCTTCCATGCAAGTTTTTCATTCCCCATACGCGCAACATGTCCTGCCCATCGCAGTCTACGAGACTTAACTGTTCTTATTATATCTGGCTTCCTATAAATAACAAATAGTTCATTGTTATGTAGTCTTCTCCATTCACCTGTCTGTTCATCTCTCTTTGGTCCAAAATTTTCCTAAGAACTTTATTCTCAAATATTCGTAATCTCCTTTCCTCCCTTAAAGTAAGAGTCCACGTTTCGCACCCATATAATATAACTGGTAGAATAATAGTTTTATATATTTTCAGCTTAACGTTTTTTTCGAAAGGAGTTGGGACATCAAGAGTCTCTGCAATGCATAATAGCATGCATTTCCAGAATTGAGCCTATGTTTAATTTCTTTGTGCATCTCATTCCTATTTGTGATTATTGTTCCTAGGTATTTGAATTCAGCCACATCCTCAAAATTTCCCTCATTTGTCATTAGCTATCCATTTCCATTATATACTGAATTTCTACGTGTGACCATATATTTAATTTTATTGATATTTACTTCCAGTCCTAATTTCTTAGTGTTACTCAATAGTGTGTGCGTGTTGGTCTTTAGTATCTCCTCGCTATCGGCCAGTAGCACTACATCATCACCATAAACTAACAGCTTATTAATACCATTCAGTTGTAAGCCTTCCTCATTCTCTAAAGATTTAATGGCATGCTCTAGTACAAAATTAAATAGTAGAGGAGATAGTGCATCTCCTTGCTTCAACCCATTCTGGATTTCAAAAGTGTCCGAAAACTGTTTGCCTACACGCACCCTACTCTTTGAGCCATTTAGACACATTCATATAAGTCTAACTAACTTTTTAGGAATTCCAAACTCCAGCAGATACTATATAACTTCTCCCTCTTAATTGAATCATATGCTTTCTTGAAGTCTACATATAGTTGATGTACAGTACCATTATATTCCCATTTCTTTTCTAAAATCTGACTTATACTAAACATCTGATCTGTTGTAGACCTGTTTCTTCTAAATGCACATTGATGATATCCTAGAATGTCATCAATATAGGGAGTAAGTCTGCTTACTAATATATTTGTTAGAATTTTGTACGAAGTTTAAAGTAATGAGATGCCCCTGTAGTTGTTGCAATCAGTTTTATCCCCCTTCTTATAAATTGGTATGATAATTGATTCCTTCCATTCATCTGGAAGAGCTTCTTTTTCCCAAATCATACTAAGCAACTGGCATATCTTGTCCATCAATTTTTCTCCCCCTGATTTTATCAGTTCTGCTGGGATCTCATCTGAACCTGATGCTTTATACATCTTCAATTTTTCAACCTCTAATGTACTTGGCTCTGCGACAAGCATTTCTGCTGTCTGTAACTTATTCTCCTCAATGTCCTGTTCTGTATGTACATTTAATAGCTGATTAAAGTAACTTTTCCATCTATTTAATATACTCCTAGAATCTGCAATCATATCCCCATTTTCATTCCGATTTAGGTTTGTTCTAGCCTGAAACCCTTTCTTCTCTATAGGAAGTAAATATCAATAAAACTAAATATATGGTCACACATAGAAATACATTATATAATGAAAATGGACAGTTAATGACAAATGAGGGAAATTTTGAGGAAGTGGCTGAATTCAAATACCTAGGAACAATAATCACAAATAGGAATGAGATGCACAAAGGAATTAAACATACACTTAATTCAGGAAATGCATGCTATTATGCATTACAGAGACTTTTGATATCCCAATTCCTTTAAAAAAACGTTGAACTGAAAATATATAAAACTATTATTCTACCAGATATATTATATGGATGTGAAACATGGACTCTTACTTTAAGAAAGGAAAGGAAATTATGAGTATATGAGAATAAAGTACTTAGGAAAATTTTTGGACCAAAGAGAGATGAACAGGCTGGTGAATGGAGAAGACTACATAACAATGAACTACATGGTCTTTATAGGAAGTCAGATATAATAAGAACTGTTAAGTGTCATATACTGTATGGGCAGGACATGTGGCACATATGAATGACATGCATGGAAGCTTCTTGTAGAAAAACCAGAGGGAAAACGCCCAGTTGGTAGACCAAGAATTATGTGAGAGAACAACATTAACTATGATTTCAGGGAAGTAGATTATACAGGGAATGATTGGAAAGCATTAGCTGAGGATAGGGATGAATGGGGAGCTTATGTCCGCGTGGCCATGAACCTACGGGTTTGATAGTGCCAGTGACTAAGTAAGTAAGTAAGGACAGATGTACAAAAGACATTAAACCTATGTTGAATTCTGGAAATGCATGTTATTATATATTACAAGCAGTAGAATAAAAAAAATTAACTAGAAGTACATAAAATTGATATTTTTCCTGTTATGTGGATAGAAAGCATTAACTTTTACTTTAAGAGACAAGAAGAGATTATGAGTATTTGAGAATAAATTTCTTAGGAAAGTTTTTGGATGGAAGAGAGACAAACAGAGAGGTAAATGAAGAAGACTGCATAACATGATCTTTATGTAATAATAACAATTAAGTCACATAGACACATGTACAACAATGGGAGAACGAACGAAGGGCAGGAACTTTTGTAGGAAAATGATAGAAAAATCACCCAGTAGTTAGGCCAAAAATGAGATGGGAGGATAATATTAATTATGATATGGAGGAGTAAATTATACTGGGGATAATTACAAAACATTAGCTATAATAAGAATGTATGTATGTGGCTATGAACCTCTAAGTTCAATAGTGCTAATCAGTTGGTTTGGTTAGTCATCTGTAATAGAAAATTAATAATTTTGATTGAATGATAAAATAACTTTGAATAGAGTTTTACGAAAGTTTATATTTTCCTCAGATCTATGTTTAATTTGGTACATTTCATTAAGAATTAGTGGATTTTTATTGTTTTATCTAGAAGTACGTGCATTTTTTTTTTTGATAATGAACGTAACCAAATACTATGATGTTATCTTTTTAAAGAAGAGTTTGTTAGAAAAGTACCATAGGAATTATTTCAGAAAAAAATTCTATCTATCTAATTAGATATTTCTTAGGAGGTGACATGAGAAAACAAGATACGAAGTGAGGAGATAAATCTGATTAATTCACTCATTGTTTCTATATCCAATTTGTTTAATTTGGGTTTTTAAGCTTCAAATTAAAATCCTGTAAAAAGTAGAACTAATGGACTTTGAGTGATACATTTAAGAAATTTAATATTAAATTTATCGCTTTTCACTCAATTACAAATTAAATTTGAAGAGAAAAATATATGCCTAAATCGGGATTTGAAACCAATATCTTTGGTTCTGCACACCAGTGCTTTCATGATTTAAGCTATTACTTACTTACTCACTGGCACTATCGAAACCGTAGGTTCATGGCCGCGCGGACATACACTCTCCATACATCCCTATCCTGAGCTAATACTTTCCAATCATTCCATGTATAATCTACTTCCCTCTAATCATAGTTAATGTTATTCTCCCGCCTCATTCTTGGTCTACCAACTGGGCGTTTTCCCTCTGGCTTTCCTACAAGAAGCTTCCATGCAAGTCTTTCATTCCCCATACGTGCAACATGTCCTGCCCATCGCAGTCTATGAGACTTAACTGTTCTTATTATATATGGCTTCCTATAAAGAACATGTAGTTCATTGTTATGTAGTCTTCTCCATTCACCTGTCCATCTCTCTTTGGTCCAAAAATTTTCCTAAGAACTTTATTCTCAAATACTCGTAATCTCCTTTCCTCCCTTAAAGTAAGAGTCCACGTTTCGCACCCATATAATATAACTGGTAGAATAATAGTTTTATATATTTTCAGTTTAACGTTTTTTGAAAGGAGTTGGGATATCAAGAGTCTCTGCAGTGCATAATAGCATGCATTTCCAGAATTGAGCCTATGTTTAATTTCTTTGTGCGTCTCATTCCTATTTGTGATTATTGTTCCTAGGTATTTGAATTCAGCCACTTCCTCAAAATTTCCCTCATTTGTCATTAGCTGTCCATTTCCATTATATAATGAATTTCTACGTGTGACCATATATTTAATTTTATTGATATTTACTTCCAGTCCTAATTTCGTAGTGTTACTCAATAGTGTGCGCGTGTTGGCCTTTAGTATCTCCTCGCTATCGGCCAATAATACTACATCATCAGGATAAACTAACAGCTTATTAATACCATTGAGTTGTAAGCCTTCCTCATTCTCTAAAGATTTAATGGCATGCTCTAGTACAAAATTAAATAGTAGAGGAGATAGTGCATCTCCTTGCTTCAACCCATTCTGGATTTCAAAAGTGTCTGAAAACTGTTTGCCTACACGCACCCTACTCTTTGAGTCATTTAGACACATTCGTATAAGTCTAACTAACTTTTTAGGAATTCCGAACTCCAGCAGGATACTATATAACTTCTCCCTCTTAATTGAATCATATGCTTTTTTGAAGTCTACATATAGTTGATGTACAGTACCATTATATTCCCATTTCTTCTCTAAAATCTGTCTTATACTGAAAATCTGATCTGTTGTAGACCTGTTTCTTCTAAATGCACATTGATGATCTCCAAGAATGTCATCAATATAGGGAGTAAGTCTGCTTACTAATATATTTGTTAGAATTTTGTACGAAGTTTAAAGTAATGAGATGCCCCTGTAGTTGTTGCAATCAGTTTTATCTCCTTTCTTATAAATTTGTATGATAATTGATTCCTTCCATTCATCTGGAAGAGCTTTTTCCCAAATCATACTAAGCAACCAGCGTATCTTGTCCATCAATTTTTCTCCCCCTGATTTTATCAGTTCTGCTGGGATCTCATCTGAAGCTGATGCTTTATACATCTTCAATTTTTCAATCGCCATTTCAACCTCTATTGCACTTGGCTCTGCGACTAGCATTTCTGCTGTCTGTAACTTATCCTCCTCAATGTCCTGTTCTGTATGTACATTTAATAGCTGATTAAAGTAACCTTTCCATCTATTTAATATACTCGTAGAATCTGCAATCATATCCCCATTTTCATTCCGAATTATGTTTGTTCTAGCCTGAAACCCCTTCTTATCTATACTAATTCCCTGATATAATTCTCTAATGTTCTTATTTTTTGCATTCATTTCAAGATCATTAACCTTCTCTCTCAAATATTCCCTCTTTTTACTCTTTAGTAACTTGGTGGTTTCACATCTAACACTACTCAATTGCTCTAAATTTACGTCATCTGGCTCGTGTAACCATTTCATTTTTGCTAGCTTTCTTTCCTTTACAATGTCGGCACATTCCTCTTCAAACCATTTCTTGTTTTGCCTCTTTTTTAAACAACCAATGTTTTCTGATGCTGACAATTTAATAGTATCTCTTATAGCTTCCCATTCTTTATTTATATCAGTTTCTTCTTCGTTTGCCACATTGTCATCTGAAGATTCCAGTACTTCAAATCTATTAGCAATTTTGGTTTGGTATTCTTGCCGCATTTAATCATTTTTCAAGTTTTTTAATTCATATTTTAAAGAATCATCTTTAGCGTTCGTTCCTCTCATAAGCGATAGCCGTTGTCTGATTTTCACTCTGACCAGATGATGATCCGAATTGCAGTCTGTCCCTCTAACTGATCTAACATCAATGATGCTACTGTGCCAGCGTTTATCCACTAATACATGATCTATCTGGTTCGAGTTTCTCCATCTGGGGACGTCAATGTGTATTTATGAATATCCCTATGCTGAAATGTTGTGCTCTTAACAATGAGATTCTTTGATGTGGCAAATGTGACTAATCTAACCCCGTTGTCGTTACTATCTTCATGAAGGCTGAATTTGCCTATTGTTGGTTTGAATATATCTTCCCGCCCCACTTTTGCATTAAAATCTCCTAAGACAATTTTCATATGATATCGTGAAAGGCTATCAAATAAGCATTCTAATTCTTCATAGAACTCATCCTTGATCTTGTCATCTTTATCTTCTGTGGGGGCATGTACATTTACAATTATAAAATCATGTCGTTTACCCTTTAGAATTATGTATGATATCCTATCACTAACAAATTTAATATCTCGGATAGCGGATAGGATCCTCCTTCTGACTAAAAAAACCCGTTCCAAATGCAGGTCTTTCTGCACCCTCATAGTATAATGCAAAGCTTCCTGATTCCTGACTACCTTCTCCTGGCCACCTAACTTCCTGTAAAGCGACTATATCCAAGGGCGATTTATCCAATTCCCGCGTTAATATTAAATACATTAAAGTAATGTATCTTATAAGATACAGTGCCAAATTAAGGATAAGAAATAAAGGAAGAAATGTGGTAATTATTTCCACAGACAAGTTACTTTCAACAATTTGTTCGCTGAATAGTAAACTAAAACCATTTCCATGTCTATTGTTTTACAAACAAATCAGTAATTTTCGTGTTGTGGGGTTTGTTAAACGGGGCCTGTGGTCTTCATTCCAGTTTTCTAAACACGAAATTAATGAATTTTAAACTATGAACCGTACAAAATGTCGGATATATAGCAAAAATAATTTCACTTTCAATTGAAAAAATATAAATTAATTAAATCGAAGAAATTTAACAACTGATAATGATATATTTTTCGTCCGAGACCGTGGGTACCCTTCCTCAAATTGGTTTGGTTAATAGATGAGAAAAAAGTAGCTAATGCAGCAAATTCTAAAGATAAAATACTCATTAAGTTTCTTAACGCTTGGGGCGCTGATCTCGGAGTACGTTGTTATATTCCCCCTCCATAACCAGTTTGTTTATTCGCCTCAGATTCCTTTGATATCAACTGATATAAATGACTAATATGTTTGTCTTACTTCGGGGAAATCGTAAAATTCTTAAATAAATAAATAATGTTCTTGCTGCCTACATTACTATAGAGCTGCTGCACTATATATAGAACTCTTTATTACATTTTTCAAAAATAATAACGCGAAAAATCACTCAATACAATAAGCTATGACGTCGCGGTTCAACAATATCATCACGGTCACGTGGTTACGGCATGAATAATATTTGAAAATTTGTTTTGTTATAAAATAATTACAATTTCACGTTCTTTATTTCAGGAAAATCGGAATTACAATAAACAAAATATTTTGTTTTACCACGTAAATGGATAAGTGAAAGCGTTAAACGGGGCTGTGTATAAAATACAAGGTGAGTTAGTTGCTGGAATTAACATAAAGACTTTGGGTGGTTCTAATTAATGTGTTGAGTATTTCTTCTTCTTCTAAAATTTGCCACAACTTATTGCGGTTTATATTATCACGTGCTAATACCCGACGTGCGTTGCTACGCCAAAATAAGTGAAATAATAACGGTTAATTAAATTATAATATACGCAGAGACGAACCAAACATGGCGGTTACTAGCCAGTTTTTAATGTCATATTTCAGGTAAACCTCCAATTCTAATTGTCGGGTTTCGCTAATGTTTTCACAATACCTACCTCGTTTTTTTAATACGATATTCTGAGTTTCGTTGTGAAACATCGAAAATTGTGACCGCTAGAGCGATTTTTAAATTTTCGCTTCAGGTGAATTCCTACACCTAATGGTTTTAGAGGATTCAATTGAGATTGTATATCAACCAATGACCCACTCAAACACACACTCAAAATTTCATCAAAATCGGTCCAGTCGTTTAGGTGAAGCAGAGAGACGAACACACGTACAGAAGAATTATATAGAGACATATATAGGCGTACAGTAATGATAGGCTTTTACAAAGTCTATAAGTAGTGGGAATGTCGGGAGCTACTAAAAGTAAAAGAAGTATATATGCTTTCATGGTACATTAATCGAATGAAAATAAGAGAAGCCGTCGCACAGGAAATGCGTAAACTAAGCGAAATGCCAAAAAATAATCATGGCGTCGCTTACACATTTTTTGTTTTTTAATTTATCGATTTCAGATAAACATCCACTTCTAATGGTCGGAAAATAACTTCCTCTTTTTATGTAAATACCAAGTACCGAGTTTTGTTGCGGAAAACAGGAAATTAGGATCCACAGAACGATTTTTGCATTTACTTTCCAGGTGAGCCCCCACTCCTAACTGTGTGGTTGCTAAGGTAAGGAAAAATGTATGAGAAATGTTGTTTTGTTTTCCTTAATTCAATTGTTAGACATCAGATATATTAACTAACTCACTAGCATTACAGTCCATGGCTCATGGTCGCTCTCCATACATCCCTATCCTGAGATAATACCGAGGGAATTAATATATTTAGGTTGTTCTGATGTGAAAATAATTACGGATGATAGTTAAGATTGTACTAATAATTAGGAACTTATTTATTTATGACCAAAATGTACTACATTGGTCAACCGAATCAGACGTTTATGCTTTTCCATGTTGTCGATATATATCCTTTATTTACAATTTCATTACGAGCAGAATGTATGTTCCATGCTGACTCACCTGTAAATTCTGCTGTTATTTTCACCACATCATTTATCGCTAATGTAGGATATTTTTCATTAAATTGTTTGAAAACTTTAAAAATAATTTATTTATCTCTTTTTTTAAATACTTTCATTTTCAATGTTTTAAGAAATGTACAGAAATTTTGCCATTTTGAAACAACTCAAATTCCAACGTATGGCGAGTGCATAACAATGAAACAATGTTTATTTTATATACTAAATTGTAATTATATATTATATTTTAACTAGCGAATCCGGCACACGTTGTCCTGCGCGAACGTTCAATCCTCGTATCGTGGCTGGACGATAAATATATAAGTTACGTTCTCACCAAAAACTTCACTAATTAAGACGTATAAAATAAGTTCGCAAGAAAACTCCTCACTGCCATCTGTTAACTGTGCATCATGACGTCACATTGTTGTCGCGCGGAATATGTCGTTAATGCAGATGAGTACACATATGACAAAAAATACCATAACTCGATCACAGCGCCACCTACTGAGTCCAATTATGAATCTAAACCATCCAGTGACCCACTCAAACACATAACAATTTTCATTCAAATCGGTCCCGTCGTTTAGGCAGTTTTTAATTTCGTGTCTCAATTAAACCTCCACTTCTAATTGTCGGATTTCGCTCATATTTGGATAATACCTACCTCGGTTTATTTCAATAGGATATAATAATAATAATAATAATAATAATAATAATAATAATAATAATGATAATAATAATAACTATTTTACCTGGCAGAGTTAAGGCCTTAAGGCCTTTTCTGCCACTCAACCAGGTTTAAAAAAATACAAAAAAAATAGTTTTACATCTAAATTAAAATATACATAAACGATTACATGTTATAAATACGATACAATTAATATTTATAATGTATTTTGATTTACTCTAAATTTAACGAATTAAATATATAATATGTACAAGATACATAAAAAACGAGGAAACGATTATTAATGACATATTATAAAATTAAATAAGTAGAGAAAAATTAATTATTAGACAACAGGTAACTGTATAAGCGTGACTTAAAGGTGCCAAGTGTGCGGCAACCCCTGATATATTGAGGAAGGAGATTCCAGGAGCAGGCAGAGGCTACTGTGAAGGAAGTAGAATAAGAGGAAGTGCTATGAAGAGGGATTGTTAGCAGAGTGTTATCTTGTGACCTAGTGTCAATATTGTGGTAAGAGGGTAACTTCTCAAATCTAGACGCCATGTAAGTAGGAATTCAAAAGTTTGAAAAGTAGTGAACGAGAGTGCAATTTACGTCTGTGAGTAAGACGGAGCCAAGAGAGGTTATTAAAGTGTTCGGAAATATGGTCATAACGGCGGATATTGAAAATGAAACGAACGCAAGCATTATGAACACGCTGCAGTCTCTGCGACAAGTCATAGTTTAGATCATTACATATATAACGTCACAATAATCGAAGTGTGGCAACACAAGATTCTGCACAAGGATTTGTTTTAACGAAACTGGGAGAAAATTCTTTAAACGTCTAAAGGTACGTACACATATGCGCGCCACGAACACGCGTGGCGCGCGCGCCGTTCGTGTTATGATCGTCGAAATTATTAATTTCAACGAACCTCCTGCGATCCATAGGAAATCCACAAACCTTCAGTAGACATTTTGCAGAGACAAAGGCCTAAACTTGGTCATTCCATGTCTCCTTATTCGATTATTTTTCTTTTATCAAAATTATTTATTTTGTTCTGGATGGGATACTGAGGAATTTTTACCTGTATACCTTAATACATTGTCAAGTAATTTCAAAACTACAATCACTTCAGAAATGTTTTTAACCAATTATTGAAATTTTATTTTTAAAAAATAGAAAAATATGAATATTAAATTTTTACTAAAATATGAACATTTCGCCAAAATATTATGAAATATGGAAAAAAAAAGTTGGTCTTATTTGATTCTATAGATTATAAAATGTAAAGATACTCTATGGAGCAACAAAAATGTTTATAGAACGCAAAAATAGTATTATAATATATTAATTTTTAATATCAACATAAGTACAATTTACAAATGTAATACATTACAAAATTATGTATAGTACCAGTATTATTTTATTATTTGGCATATTTCTCCTTTGAGTGAATGTTTTAAGTAGATTGCTGTCGTTGTTTAAAGGGTCATGAATTTTTTCACAAGAATTTGTTAAATTATATTTCACATATAAAATAACTTTCAAAGTCTCAACAGTCAATTGCGATTTGTTTTATGTCCACACTTTATTTACCAAACAATGGTGGTCGAATCAACAATGTAAACTTTCTCAACAATGATTTGTTATTATTAAAGTTTAACATTATAAAATTAACAAAAATAATATAAAACTCATATCCTGGCGAAATAACTACATGGGCGCCGAAGACCGTATTTTCGCTTATATTCCCTTTTCCTTCTCCCGCCGTTCCCTAGCTTGTCGTGCATTCTTCCCCAAAAATCGGGACATTTTTAAAATGCCGCGGGACGCGGGACAAATTGTTAAAAATCGCGACTGTCCCGCCAAAATCGGAACGTCTGGTCATCTTACACAATACGCTTATTACTGGTATGTGTTTATATATTCTATTGTTTTGTGATACTTCATACATAACATTATGAAATGAACGTGTTTAGTACACACGAAAAAAAAAAAAAGAAACACATAACATTGAAAAAAAAACAGGCATGCTGTAACAATATTGTGAAATCATTTTTTTATGCCTTAGAGTAAAAAATATCGATAGACATCAACGTGCAAATTGACCTGACGATCTTCACTATTTATTGTAGCGCCAAACCAACAATACTAAGTTATGTGTCAACAATATAACAATATTTTACTTTTCTCTCGCCGGTAGGAAGAAAGTAAAGTAATTATCTTCTTCCTGCGTGTATCCGGAGATATATCCATTTTATCTCCTATTTCCCTCCAGGCATCTCCTTTCAATGATTTTTTAAAATTATCCTTATGTTGAGGATCCCACAATAATTGTTTGTTTCTATAAAGATCAATAAGTTTAACATTATAATTACAAAGAAATAAACGTTATCTCAATCAAAACATAAATTTATTGTGTCGACGTTTCAATCTCCTTATGTGAGATCATTTTCAAGACATGGTTGTTTATAAATTTACATGTCTTGAAAATTATCTCACATAAGGAGATTGAAACGTCGACACAATAAATTTATGTTTTGACTTGAGATAACGTTTATTTCTTTGTAATTATAATATTAATTACTCTCAAGTGAAAAATAATTTTAAAAAAGTATAATAAGTTTTAAACATGTTTCCCTCTGACCACTACATACTCAAATAATAATAATAAGGTGCGCGCCGAAAACAACAAACCTCTCAAGTACCCGTCCAAATCTAAACAGCGAACCATCAAAGTGTTCGTGGAAAAAAAAACCGACAATGAGTGGATCGTGGTGCGTGCATGTGCGCCGCCGCGCACCTTAAAACCGCATCCAAATCTGATGAACATGGTGCGCGCGCGGCGCGCAAGTGTGTACGTACCTTAAGATAATGTAAGATGGAGAAAGTTTTT
>JASPKZ010003562.1:0-35605 GCA_030220185.1 Diploptera punctata | reverse complement strand
GTGAGCACCGGTTCCCATACTGGCCGAAATACCATGAGAAAATTTTCTTCCCCCATGGAGACTCGAACCAGCGCAAGTCCCATAGCTCTGCGCCAAGGCTTCCTACCTTAACCGCTCGGCTACGGCGCGGGACTAAAAATGTATACAAATATCTCTAATAGTTCCTGAGATAATGGGGAAAATGCCCGAAAATTTTCACTTTCCAGAAAACAAGGTTTAACGTATAATGGTATTACAGGCTGACAACTGTCAATTTAAAAAAATATAATTAAGGCACTTATAATTGGCGTTCAGTAAAAAATCATATATAGAATTGTTCAGAAAAGAACAGACTACTTAATTATGAAAAAAAAACAGAAATTTATTTATTTTGTTTTCAAATTTTGGCCTACCGGTTTAAATTATAATGGTATTACTGACTGACAACTGTCAATTAAAAAAATAAATAAACGCACCTATAATTGGCGTTCAGTAAAAAATCATATATATAAATGTTCAGAATAGAACAGACTATTCAATTATGAAAAAAAAAATAATTGCGGTGGACTAGTGGTTATGGTCCCGAGGGTCACGGGTTCAAACCCGGCCGGGGTCGATGGATTTTTTAGGATGGAAAAAATCCAAGGAGCAAGTCCTCCGGGAGGGAATTTAAGCCGTGGGTCCCGAGTCTGAAGATTTTCAGGCTCGTAAAATATCCTTAAGCCTGAATGAAAGGCCTCTAAATAAAATTTACCGAATTTTTCCGTCCTAGTACTACCTTGGTTTCCTAGATGTCAGTATGAGGCGGAACGCTGACCACGGACCACTCAAGTGACATCTATACGAAAACAAGTGTAACTAAATTAGTATGGTTGAAATTCTTCCCTGTAGGGGGAGAGCGCCTAAATCTCTGTTAAGGGAAACATGGGCTTACAAGAAGAAGAAGATTTTTTTTTTCAAATTTTGGCCTACCGTCTTACCTTAAGTGTTCACTTATGCTCATTTCGAATTTGTAATTGTCACGTTTATACAGGGTGGAAGTGGTGTAAATGCACTAATTCAAGGAAATGTTAAATTACAATATTTCACATCCATATAATATAAGTGGGTAGTTTTCGGCATGCGATGGATGACAGTTCCCTTGTGAGATTAGTTAGTTACTTACTTACTGGCACTATCGAACCCGTAGGTTCATGGCCGCACGAACATAAGCTCTCCATGTATCCCTTTCCTGAGCTAATGCTTTTGGCATGGGTTCCCTGAAGTAGTCCCCGCCCGGAGAACCGAATGGGGGACTATTTGAACTCCGGAAAAGTTTACCCCAGTTGAACCCATGTCCGCATTTCTTGACGGTTGTATTTTTACGGTGAAAGATCGTCACTCTTTCAACCAAGGTACTTTTTTTCGTCTGGCTTATCACCTTCGACCAGTCCGGCATGGGTAACCCTATCGGCAGAAATGCTATCGCCGGCATAGCTCTCTGGGTCATTTAAGCACGCAAGCCACTCCACCAGGACAAGGTAAAGATACCATGGAGGGTCCCTTGTGAGATTAGTTGCGAAAAATAGAAAATTCCTACCGCTAGGTAAAAAAAAGGTAAAGTGATCCCATTACAGGCCATAGGAGACCCTTGGGGTAGTAGGAGGTTAAGGCTCCCACTTTTTCGGACAATCGGCACTTTAATGTCAGCCCAGTGTGACGGCCGCCATTACTCCAAAACAAGTGCCTGGTACTCATTCCCGTTAGAGGGAGTCAACCCAGGGGCCATAGTGCCGCTAGAAGTTTTGGGTCAGTTTAAAAATTCTCGACCTTCCGGCTTCTAGCGCAGTGCCTTAACCACTACGCTAGGGTAATATTTAAATTTTAGTTTGATGAACTCCTACTCTTAACGGTTTGCTTTCGCTCGATAACGAACTCTATTTAAGTTTTAATTGATTGCTGTCCTGCGCCGTAGCCGAGCGGTTTAAGGCATCATGCCTTGACACAAAGCTGGTTCAAGTCCCCAGGGTGATGACATTTTCTCACGGAATTTCAGCCAATATGGGACCAATGCCCACCCATCATCGTAATGAATTCGGAAGCTATAATAAGTAGCGACTCCAGCAGGTGGACCCGACATGCTGACCACATGTCACCTCTACACTGGCTGGATGATCGTCTACCTCTGTGATTAACACATGCGGATGTGAGGCCAGCAGCTGGGTGGTAGACCATGGGTCCTCTAGGCCTGTAGCGTTATGGAGTTTTTTAAATTGATATATTTTGCCAAGTTTGGTACGGAAAAAAATTCTAGCTGTCAGAGTCTTAACAGATATGTATATATTAAAAGCTACTTATTCGCGATTCCCATATTCGCGTTTTCATTACTCGCGGGTTAAAAATTTGCGACACAATTACTGTATTCACGGCTAAACATTTCTTTATTCGCGTCTATATCACACCGTTTCAGTGTTGATTAATAAACTGTACGATTCATCAAGAAATCCGAACACAAAATAAGGAATTCTATCGCTGAATTCACAGCTGAATATCAATCTGAAATGAAAGACCTTTTAAATGCGGCAAAACGGAAAAAAATCCTAAGTTCTTTAAGCCCTTGCTTAAGCCTGACAGCAATAATTAATATAAATTATTCAAAATATCTCATTAATTGGTTTTATTTTGATAATTTTTATTTTATTTTGGAACCTTTGAACGTATCCCTATATACCCATACAAATTACTATTCCAAGAATGTCTTTCAAGAGCGCTCATCCAGTTCGAACAAGGATAATACTGCAAAATAAACTAATAGAACAAATCATATTTGAAGAGAAAAATTATACGCTCAGACCGGGACTTGAACCTGGGACCCTTGGTTCTCTAGACCAAGTGCTCTACCAACTGAGCTACCTGAGCAAGTACCGATCTAAACACAAATCTTTCTCTATATACATTGTAATTCCCATCCACCAAATGCTGTGAAGCCATGCTTCTATCTTGCAAATGGCGGCTCCTTTATTAAGAAGACATATTGGGAATTATACATTACAGCCAGTACGGCTTTTCCAAGTTTTTATTACTGATTTCGTACATCTCAATGATGGATAAATCATATTTTGAAGAGAAAAATTATACGCTCAGACCGGGACTTGAACCTGGGACCCTTGGTTCTCTAGACCAAGTGCTCTACCAACTGAGCTACCTGAGCAAGTACCGATCTAAACACAAATCTTTCTCTATATACATTGTAATTCCCATCCACCGAATGCTGTGAAGCCATGCTTCTATCTTGCAAATGGCGGCTCCTTTATTAAGAAGACATATTTGGGAATTATACATTACAGCCAGTACGGCTTTTCCAAGTTTTTATTATTGATTTCGTACATCCCAATGATGGATAAATCAAATATGATTTATCCATCATTGAGATGTACGAAATCAATAATAAAAAAAATAGAACAAATGGTAAGAAATAACTTCCTAGGTTGCGAAATATCATACACAGCGGAAACAGATATAAATAACAAACTAAATAAGTTTAATTATATAACAGGAACACTAAAATAACTTCGAAAAATAAAGCCAGGAAAGACTGTATAATGGAATTATACAAGACAATGGCAATTCCTATTATTACTTATGGAACCGAAACCTGGACAGTGACAACACAACAATCTGCCAGAATACAAGCTGCTGAAATGAGATTCCTCAGACCTATAGCAGGATATCAAAGAACAGACAAGAACACAACACAGAAATAAGGCAACAACTAAAAGTAGAGAAATTAAACACAACAATAGTGATATACAGACATTTATTAACATCTATGAAGAAGGTACCATGTACCGAAACAGCTGTAACTAAATTATATCTTAATAAATAGGAAAATCAAATAAAACTGTAAGTTTTATTTTTATTTAATCAAATATACAGAACAAACTGGAAAGAACACTTAGCAAGGATGACTGAGAATAGAATACCAAAAGCAGCATACAACTGTTCACTACGAGGAAGAAGTTTGGGAAGACCGAAGAAAATATGGAAACAGAAGCAATTTGGAGCCGGAACAGGCTAGCAAATAAGTCTAAACCGTGACGAAGAAGAAGAAGAATATTCGTGATTTCTTTATTCGCGGCATATTTGCCTAACATATCCTCCGCGAATAACAAGTTTTTACTATATGTATACATATAATTTAACTATACATTTTTTCATTGTCTACTAGATGGATCGATGAAGGCATATAAACATTTTTTATAGATGTTTCCATGAGAAAAATCTATACAAAGAAATTCGTTGGGAATTCGCTAATCAGTACATTATTTTATAGCTTGTTTTATTTGTCTATGTTTTGTAAGTAAAATTTGCCTGATGAATTAATTATATTTCTGCAGTTGTTACGCCATTTCACTTATGAATTATTCATAATTTAAATGGTTCCCTTCTCTTCACAAAATGGCTACATCTCAGAGTTAGAATATTGCACTTGTTTTTCACTTAACTTTTTTGTAAACTGTGAGTGCACTGCCCCCCTGCGTACAATTTCATAAACTAACACAATCATAACTTGGATTCTAGAGGGCACCAGTGTCGATGCAATGAGAATTGCTGATAAACTCGTACACGAATAATCCAACAGATAAACGTTAATTCTACAGTATCTATATCGAATCAGTTCAAATCTGAAAACAACGTAGTGTTCTGTATTTGCACATTCAACTGTTAGTATTTTAATTACTTCCTACTCTCTGATACACATAAATTGTATACCCGATCCCATCAGCACATTGTCCTTTATATCCCTCCCCATCGCACTATAGTATGTGCAGCCTAAGAAACACACTTGAGGAAAACAAATGGACGGGAAATCCCCAAAGCAGATGACTGTTGCAGTTACTGCGATTCGTTCATGGCCAAAGCATAGTTATAATAATAATAATAATAATAATAATAATAATGATAATAATAATAATAATAATAATAATAATAATAATAAATACTGTATTTATTCTGGCAGAGTTAAGGCCATAAGGCCCTCTCTTCCACTCAACCAGCAATAATACAAATAAATATTTGACAAATATAGATATACACTATACTAAATATAAACAGTTAAAGATACAATAATGTAGGAATGTAAATGTCATGTACAAACAACATTTTATAGGGTAATAACAATAATGATACGATAATAATAATAATAATAATAATTATTATTATTATTATATAAATATGATACATTTACGAGAAACTCCAATTAATATATATACCTTACACTGGATAATAATGAAGTCGAGTTTAGAGTAAATATAAGGTTTCCAGTATAAAACCGGACACTCTAGCTGGCAGAGTGAAATGCGGACGATGAGAGAGCGCTGCCTGACGGGTGAAACCCCGTGAGGCGTGTCCGGTTTTATATTGGAAGCCCTGTATAAATTTAGATTTCTTTTAAAAGATGCCAATGTCCGGCAGCCCCTTATTTCTTGTGGTAGGGAATTCCAGTTGCGAGAAGTGGAGATGGTATATGACACGGAGTGATGTGATGTCCTATGTTGCGGTATATTAAGCAAGAGACTATGTTGTGATCTTGTGTTTAAGTTATGGTTTGAGGATAGATACTGGAAACGGGATGATAAATAATTGGGAATCGAGGTATGTAGGATCTTAAATAGGAGAATTAGACAGTGCGATTTTCTTCTCTCTTTTAGATGTAGCCAAGACAATTCGGAAGTGAAAAAATAGGCAATGTATTTGATTAATATAATTACGTATTTGAAGCTATTTATGTTAACTATAGTTGATCAGAATACAGTATATACCTATATGTTTCTTCGAAGATTAGAGAGTAACTAAAAATTCGCATTTGTTTGAAACTGATCGATTCTTGGGAGGAAGTGGAATGTGAGTTACAAATATGGCGACTGTCGTATAGTTTATGGTATCTTAATTCGGTGATAAAATGTGTGATCAAAATTATAAAAAGCACCCTAATGGGAAATTGTTAAGGAGTGGTGAAAAACAGATGTGTTACATTTATTTTGTAAGTTCATGGAACATAATCTATAGTTCACTGTAGTGAACGATATAGTCAAATTAACTGTAGAATATACTGATGTTACGGAAAGTAGTGTTGTACGTAGTGCTCTACAATCCAATACATTGTAATTAATATTATTTTATTAATGATTAAACATTGATTATTAAATTTTCAAGTAATGCCATAAATGAAGCTTTGAATACATCTGTATGACTGTTTAACTCATGCCCCAAATGAGAATCAATGACCAATCACGTTTCAAGTTATAATTACCATATTAAAGAAAGATCCTCCTTTTTAATATTCTGAACAGGTCTGAGCATTATTTTGCAGTGACTGAGCCTGCCAGAAATACGGCTACCAGATTGTATATATAGTGCATGAATGTCAACACATGCCGCATGCGGGAGTTAATATAAAAAACATTTGTAGCAATTTATTATACCACCAAAAAAAGAAACCCTGTTTGCACTTTCTTAAGTGTATTTTTTCCCAGGTAACAATCCAGAAAAAAATATAATTGTCATATTTACATCATACGACATCAGAAATGAATTAATATACAGTTTGATGTGTTTCATTTTTTCTCCACTAGAGAGCATTCTTACAATATTGCGTTCATTTGGCAATAAATAGTATGATCTGACTACAGTTAAACAATGATTTGTGAGTAAACAGCTTAATTTTATTCGTTAAATAGTCCTAACAAATGCCACTCTTGATTGACAAATTCTCTAGACTATTTAACTCATGCCCCAAATGGGAGTCAATGACCAATCACGTTTCAATGATTTCTGTTTTACAACCAATCAGAATCGTGTTTCACCAAATATTTATCAGTGTTATGATTACCATATTAAAGAAAGCTCCTCCTTACAATATTGCGTTCCTTTGGCAATAAATAGTATGATCTGGTTGCAGTGATAAACAAATGAAGCAGTAGAAGCGTACCTATCGTTTCTCATTTGTTTTCAAACATCGCCGTTTACATTAAATATATAAATATTTTAAAATAACTATAGTTAAATAATGATTTGTGAGTAAACAGCTTAATTTTATTCGTTAAATAGTCCTAACAAATGCCACTCTTGATTTCCAAATTGTCTAGATAAATTCACTCCTCACTTCGTGAGTCGTGAATTTATCGATAATTTGGAAATCACTCGTGGCATTACTTATGATAAATACCAACTAGATAGTATAAGTGTCTCAGGATTGATGATCGGGGAAAGAGGTACTATACCAGGATTCTTAGCCAAATTTTGGAATTCCTTAGATTTGGACAGGGTGTATCTTTCTAAAATTACCGTCGCTGCCATTAGAGAGTCAATTTCAATTTTAAGAAACCATATTTACAAAATGCCTATGGTTGCCCATATATAGACCTACGTATACTTTAATTAGGCCTACAATTTGAATTTTTTTAAAATGTATTTACAAAATGTATTTCATCAATTCCAAAAATTAATTGTCTGTATCACTTTGTCCTTGAGGCAATGTTCTAATTAGGAAAGTGTATATAATAAAATAATATGTTCTTTCGAATATTATGCCGCGCAGACATATGCTGTCCACACAACCCTATTCTGAGCTAATGTTTTCCAATTGTTCTGTGTGTAATTCACTTCCCTCAAATCATGGTTAATGTTATTCTTTCACTGCTTTTTGTCCTCTCTGTTGGTCGCTTTCTTTCTGGTTTTCATGCAAGAAATTCCCATGTCCCCTTTTATTTTTATTTTTTTTCCATTCGTGCCATATATCCTGACCATCCCCTGTTTTTATTTAATTTCGCTTAGAGATAATGCAACTCTCTGTTATTTAATCTTTCCAGACACCTGTCTATTCGTCACTCCTTGGTATGAATATTTTCTTAATAAATTTATTCTGAAACCACTTGTAATCTTTTCTCCTTTCTTAAAGTAAGAGTCCATATAACAGAAAGAATAACAGTTATACATATGTCTTATTACAATGTGTTTTGCTCCTGAATCTTTGATATCATATATGATACCTTTGTCACACGTAGAAATACATTATATAATGGAAACGGACAGCTAATGACAAATGAGGGAAATTTTGAGGAAGTGGCTGAATTCAAATACCTAGGAACAATAACCACAAATAGGAATGAGATGCACAAAGAAATTAAACATAGGCTCAATTCTGGAAATGCATGCTATTATGCATTGCAGAGACTCTTGATGTCCCAACTCCTTTCAAAAAACGTTAAACTGAAAATATATAAAACTATTATTCTACCAGTTAAATTATATGGTTGCGAAACATGGACTCTTACTTTAAGGGAGGGAAGGAGATTACGAGTTTTTCAGAATAAAGTTCTTAGGAAATATTTTGGACCAAAGAGAGATGAACAGACAGGTGAATGGAGAAGACTACATAACAATGAACTACATGGTCTTTATAGGAAGCCAGATATAATAACAGTTAAGTCTCGTAGACTGCGATGAACGTGACATGTTGCACGTATGGGGAATGAAAGACGTGCATGAAAGCTTCTTGTAGGAAAGTCAGAGGGAAAACGCCCAGTTGGTAGACTTAGAATGAGGTGGGAGAACAACATTAACTATGATGTGAGGAAAGTAGATTATACAGGAAGCATTAGCTCAGGATAGGGATGTATGGAGAGCTTATGTCCGCGCGACCATGAACCTACGGGTTCGATAGTGCAAGTGAGTAAGTAAGTAAGTACAGCCCCTATTGTCTGATTCCACGAGCCGCCACTGCCCGATAGAGTTCCACCCCATCCCGTACCTTATGAACTACAGTAGGTGAAGTGTTGTAGAAGTATTGTTTAGTGTTGTACTATAGTAAAGTTTGATGAATTAATCTTAATAGGGAAGGTTATTTAGTGAACTGAAGTTGAAATGGTGGTTTATTAAGTGTTGCACAGAAACAATGCTGCCACCTGGTGTGTAAGTGTGTCAGCATACTCTGTTGAACATTGCGAGTAAAGTGATCCCCTGGCGACTGTGCTGCCCTCTCAGATAAAGATTTAAAATAACGGCCTCCTGTGACCACTGCTGAGGGAAATTTTACATTAACAATGAAATCGCCTCCCATTCTCAAGCTACGTGATGTTCCATTGTTACAACTACCCACCACTTTGCTGCGTCTAATCTTTCTAACTCACAGATCGCACGACCCATCTCAAATTAGTTGACATACAGCATTCTTAAAAAAAGACACTTCATCTTTTAGCGAATTCCGAAGAAAAGTAGCTATTGAGATTTTTCTTATAAACATATTTTTTATATTTTTGTCTAATGCCACCAAACAGGTCTACAACAGATCAGATTTTTAGTACAAGACAGATTTTAGAAAAGAAATGGGAATATAATGGTACTGTACATCAACTATACTTAGATTTCAAAAAAGCATATGATTCAATTAAGAGGGAGAAGTTATATAGTATCCTGCTGGAGTTCGGAATTCCTAAAAAGTTAGTTAGACTTATACGATTGTGTCTAAATGGCTCAAAGAGTAGGGTGCGTGTAGGCGAACAGTTTTCGGACACTTTTGAAATCCAGAATGGGTTGAAGCAAGGAGGTGCACTATCTCCTCTACTATTTAATTTTGTACTAAAGCATGCCATTAAATCTTTAGAGAATGAGGAAGGCTTACAACTCAATGTTATTAATAAGCTGTTAGTTTATGCTGATGATGTAGTATTGTTGGCCGATAGTGAGGAGATACTAAAGGACAATACGCACACATTGTTGAGTAACACTAAGAAATTAGGACTCGAAGTAAATATCAATAAAATTAAATATATGGTCACACGTAGAAATACATTATATAATGGAAATGGACAGCTAATGACAAATGAGGGAAAATTTGAGGAAGTGGCTGAATTCAAGTACCTAGGAACAATAATCACAAATAGGAATGAGATGCACAAAGAAATTAAACATAGGCTCAATTCTGGAAATGCGTGCTATTATGCATTGCAGGGACTCTTGATGTCCCAACTCCTTTCAAAAAACGTTAAACTGAAAATATATAAAAATATTATTCTACCAGTTCTATTATATGGGTGCGAAACATGGACTCTTTCTTTAAGGGAGGAAAGGAGATTACAAGTATTTGAGAACAAAGTACTTAGGAAAATTTTTGGACCAAAGAGAGCTGAACAGACAGGTGAATGGAGAAGACTACATAACAATGAACTACGTAGTCTTTATAGGAAGCCAGATATAATAAGAACAGTTAAGTTTCATAGACTGCGTTGGGCAGGACATGCTGCACGTATGGGGAATGGATGACATGCATTGAAGCTTCATGTAGGAAAGCCAGAGGGAAAACGCCCAGTTGGTAGACCAAGAATGAGATGGGAGAATAACGTTAACTATGATTTGAGGTAAGTAGATTATACAGGGAATGATTGGAAAGCATTAGCTCAGGATATGGATATATGGAGAGCTTATGTCCGCGCGGTCATGAACCTACGGGTTCGATAGTGCCAGTTAGTAAGTAAGTAAGAGTAATGCCACCAGGTTGTCTTTTATGACATTTCTGGTTTTCTCTCCTGGCATTGGCAGAATTGTAATCCATTTCTTAGGTTGGGGCACCTGGAAGGCGGAGTTACGTTACCCCGATGATATGATGGGTGATAAATGATAATGAAGCATCAGGAGAGTTTTTAACCTAAATTTTACCTAAATTCCAGAGCAAGGGAAACCACAGGAATAATTCACTTTAAGAAAAAAATAATGTTATGTTACTGAGAATCGAACCGGGTAAAATTGGATTCCTCAAAAATTAAAATTAAAGAAAGGAAGAATAAATAGGATGGCAATAGATATTACTAGGGCAATCACTCCCCCTAATTTATTAGGAATTGATCGTAAAATTTGAAAGTATCATTTTGGTTGGATATGAATAAGGGTTGTTACTAAGATGATTGGCAGGACTCCATGAATGTAGCCCGTGCGATTGGTCCGCCTGACTGTTGTGTTGGTAGTAGTATGCTTGAATATAATACATCATCATCATCAGTCACGAATTAGGCTTTTGTAGATCTGTTTGGCCCCATCAGCAGTCTTTTAAGATATCTTGCTGGTCGACGATGTCCTTTGGGTTTATATTGGATTATAATTTTTGGGATTCTTGAATTAGCCATTCTTTTTTACGTGGTCTAGCCAGTTTAATTTATATCTGTTGAGTTTTTCTTTTATTGATCATCATCATCATCATCATCATCATCATCTGCATTCATGGATTAGGTCTGTTGACCCGTTCCGACTTCAGCCCATCTCTTTCTAGGTCTGCCCACATCTCGGGTGCCTTTAGGTTTATATTTTGTTATTTGTTTTGGATATCTATCTTCATTCATTCTGTCTATGTGTTGCTTCCATTTATGTCTGTATGTATCTATTTTATCAGTTAGGCCCTATTGAAAATATTTCAAGTTCCTGTCTTATTTCTGTGTTCTTGATTCTGTCTTCCTTAATGCACCCTTTAACAGATCTCAAAAATTTCATTTCTGCCGCCGTTATCCTACTTAGATCTTGTTTTTTATGTATCCAGGCTTCTGAACCATAGAGCAGTACCGGTACTGCCAACGTTTTATAAAATTTCAATTGGGTCTCTCTTGTTGTTTTGTTATTTAGTGATCTTTTATCGTACCACATATTCCCTGGAATTTTGCTATTTTATTAGTTATATCATTATCATAATTAAATGAAATGTCACATCCTAGATAATTGAGATGGTTCACCTGTTCTATGATTTTGTTTCCTATTACTATTTTGGATCTGATTTGATTTTTCCCTTGGAATGCCATTCCCTTAGTTTTTTCTATGGATATTTTGAGATTAATTGTTCACATATATTATGTAGTTTAAAAATATTCCTTTGAAGTTCGTCTTCCGTATTTGCTATTATTACCTGGTCATCAGCGTATAATAATGTTTTCAAGTAACGGTGTTTATCTAATTTTATTCCTTTATTTGTTTCTTCGTTCCATTTTTTTATTATATCAATGATGTATAGGTCAAACAAAACTGGAGAGATACTGCATCCTTGTTTAACTCCTTGATTAGTATGAATTTTATTTTTCCTTACTTTATTTCAAGTTTTTAAACAAATTTGTGTTCCAGTACAGGCTCTTTATAGCTGCTATTAAGTGTTTCGGAATTCCTTTTTCTTTTAAAATTGTCCAGAGTTTTCCTCTGTCTACTTTATCAAATGCCTTGACAAAATCAGTAAAAGCTATGTGTGTTTCCTTGTTATATTCTCTTCTTTTGTTTATAAATTCTTTTATCGTAAATATATTATCCATACATGAACGCCCTGGTCTGAATCCACTTTGTTCTTCTGTTAACATTACCTATGCTATTTGTATTAACCTAAATGTTAAGATTCTTGAGTATATTTTATAGCCTGCAGTTAAAATACTTATTTCTCTGTAGTTGTTGCAGTCGTTACATATTACGGAATAAAAATACGAGACTCTTGGTATAAAATTCACGTACTAAAATGATGTATCCAAAATATTATGTCAACTGAATATAAACTTTACATTTAAACGAGAGTTTGTAATCATTAACACTTACATTGCAAATTGTGGATATATCTAACAATTGCTCTAGAAAATATCAGTTGAAACAAAATTACATACAGGTTTTACTTATATTCATTTGATAAAAAAAAATGAAGGAAAGAAAAGATATTACATGGAAACCAATTTCTGAATATAGCTGTCATTTTATATTTTTGTCACTAGACATCAATTTACACTGAATAATACTCGTAGGTTCTTCATACAAATGTAGTGCACCACATTCATTTTCACGTTGGTAATTAACTTAACATCTGCTGTAACTGTGATACTTCAAAATGGGAGGTTTTCTGGAAATGTCGTGTAGAGATGTACATAACAAATCATGTTGTATATATGTACGAAGTAACACTATGAGGTTTCTTTTAATTCTTATGAGATTCAAATTTTGACTCACTTCGAATTTCTTGATTTTTATGCAGACCGGTTTCGCCGTGTCTGTACATCATTCTCGATGCTTTACAACTGTTTCCTTGCGGTTTTCCATCCTGTAAGTTGATTTCTGCTCCCTCTGCTGGCCGACCAATGAACTTCCAAACCAATTTTTTTTATCTTTCACCGGGAATTTCAAAAATTAAATATTCCCGGTGATAAATAAATAAATTAATAAATAGAATTATAAATAAACAAAAAAGAAAAAACAACATTACCAACATAACCAAACTTGAAATAGAATCCAATGACAGCAGCACAAAATGGATAACTCTCACGTACACTGGTAAAGAAACATTAAAATTGGCCAACACACTAAAAAAGCTCGATAAGAATATTAATATATCCTACAGAACTGACAACAAACTAAACAATTTAATAAACAACAACATCAAAGAAATAGATGAATTCGACAATAAAGGCATCTACAAATTAACATGTACAGACTGCAATAAATTCTACATTGGGAAAACTAACAGAAGCTTCAACATTAGATTCAAGAAACATTTCAGAGATTTCGTTTACAATGGAGGAAAATCAAGCTACGCAAAATATGTAATTCAAGCTGGACACCATATGCATAACATCGATAACACCCTCACAATAGCACATAGAGAAAACATTCCAACGAGAATAAATATACTGGAGGAAATCGCAATCCTAAGAGAAATCAACAGCAACCTGATTCTCAATGAATACACACCTAATCCACACAATCCTCTGTACAAAATTCTCACAACCAAGTCAGTGCTTCAACAAGGGTCAACAAGAACGGACCTAATGCATTCTGCTGATGATGGGACTAGTCCCGAAAGGCCTACAGAGTTTTAAAAGAACTTAAGTTGAGGAGACGGACCTACAAGGTAACTATATTATAGTTTTTTAACCGTACATTATATTACAAGCTCAAAAGACATAGCCGGACTGTTCAACCGATAACGACAAACGCAAAGCATAAGGATAAACGTTTTGGAATTCAATACCAAATTAAAGTAGCAACATGGGATGTCAGAGGAATACATCATAAAGAAACCGAACTGGAGAGAGAATTAAAAGATAGAGGTATAGATATAGCAGTGATAACAGAGACAAAAAAAGAAACAAAGAGGAAGTCAAGATCTAAGTAATTATATAATGTTTTATAGTGGTGTTGAAATAGCAGAAAGGGCTCAAGCAGTGGCAGCAATATTAGTAAGCAAAAGATTAAGGAAAACAATAACTGCATACAAATCAGAGAATAATGAAAATAAGATGCAAAATACCAAAAGGAAATCTTACTGTAATAGGTATCTACGCACCAGAGGAAGGCAGAAAACAAGAAACAACATAATTTTACCAACAGCTACAAAAGATAATAGACCAAACAAACAGAAACGTTTATATGAAACCACATTTATAAAAGTAAAGTTAGATCATGGGAAAATAACAGATAAATTTGAAATTAACCAAGGTTTAAGACAGGGATGTGGACTATCTCCATTACTGTTTATTCTATATCTAAATAAAATTGTCCAGGAGTGGAAAAAACTAAACCCCCCAGGAGTAAAAATATGTAGAGGAAATCAAATACAAACAATAATCTTCGCAGATGATCAAGTACTTCTAGCGGAGAATGAAGATGATTTGCAGAGATCGGTGTTTAAATTGCAGAATACCCTAGAAAAATACAACATGAAAATATCTGAAAATAAAACCAAATCCATGGCAATCACTGGAAAGGAACTTTCGAGAGTAAAAAATAATAATAAATAATAAACCAATAGAACAAGTAACACACTTAATTATTTAGGTAATAATATATCACAGTTTCATAATCAAAAAGATGTGTGGAAACAAATTTAGGAAAATATAACAGATTAAATGGTATAATTAGGAGAAATTTTGGAAAACAAATGAGGAAAGAAATCCAATTGAGATTTCATAATGCCATAGCCAAACCTGCTCTACTATACGGAAGTGAATGCTGGACACTTCGAGCAAAAGATAAATCCCGCATTAATAGTTCACAAATGAGATTCCTCCGATCACTAACTGGAGTAACATTAAGGGATAGAATGAAAAGTGATGAGATAAGGATGCAGTGGAATAGTAGGGAAATGGTTGAACATATACAAAATTATCAGATTAAATGGTTCCAACACGTCCAGAGAATGTCAAATTCCCGTTTACCAAGGATGATTTACCACCTCAACCCTAGTGGCAGAAGAGACCTCGGAAGACCCTTCAACCGATGGAGGGATCAGTTTTTGTAGTCGCAGAACGGGCATCATCGCCCAATGCTGCGTTCGGAAGAAGAAGAAGAAGACAAACAGAAACGATTACTTAATCATAGCAGGAGATTCAAATGCACGTATAGGAAAAACACCAATTACAAATGTAACGGGAAACAATGGAGAAGAAACGCTAAATTATAATGGGACAACGTTATTAAATTTCGCGTGCTTTAACCAATTGAGAGTAACAAACAATTACTTCAGACATAAGGAAATACATAAATATACGAAAAGTGAGAGAGGATCATGCACCATAATAGATTACATCATGATTAATAAAAAAATGAAAAATCTAGTCAGAGACACAAGATTCTTCAGAGGAAGCGATATCCAAAGTGACCATTACCTATTGATTAGTAAAATAGATATACAAAAGAAATGGTATAGAAACTGGAATAAAGAATTAAAGAAGAGAGAGGAAAACAAACAAGAAATTTATAAAATAAAATTGTTAGAAGAAGAATCGATACAATATTTATACAAAAGAAGGCTAAAAGATTATACAAATGTGGAAGAGCCAATAAAGCAAATTGAAGAAGAATGGAATAGTATAAAAGGACTCATACATAAAACAGCAAAATAAGTACTAGGGACAAAGAAAGTAGGAGGAAGAAACAAAGGACTAAAAAAATGCGATCCCGAAATCCAGAAATTGGTAAGAGATAAAAAGGAGGCCTACTTAAAATATTTAACAAGAACGACCAAAATGAATTGTAGGAACTAAGATGCTCATTCCATGAACTGTACATAAAAAGTTCTTCTCTGTGATTTTTTTGTAATGAAAATTAGTTTCCCGTTGTTCCACATGATTTCAACCTGAAATATAATTGAACATAATAAAAATATTCTTACATGTTTCACTATATTGTAAATTTATTGATAAGAATGTTTAAGTCAATAACAGTAATAAAATTAGAAGTGCTCCAGTAACACTCGATGATTCCGTTATTTATCCCCCTCGAGAATGAAGATGGCCCAGTCACTTGTTTCCATTTACTCGACAAAGCAAGCAGCATGATTTGCTGTTCTGACCACATATACCAGTAGTTCTTCACTTGCCTCTAGTTTCCACATCAAATTCCAGACAACTCCATACTGCTGTTGGATAATTTACCTTTTATGTACGTTTTTAACAAAATAATTATCTTCTGTAAAGCAAAGAACATAAATTAATCTTTTCAAAAGAATTTCAATGCAAGGTATTATGAATTAGAAATACGGAAAATAGAGAACCATTGTACAAAATTCACTTTGAAAAATTACGTTTCCAAAATATTATGTCAATTGAATATAAACTTAATATTGAAACATGAAATTGAAACCATTAACGCTTACAATGCAGATTATGTATGTATCTAACCATTGCTCAAGAAAACACAACTAGAAACAAAATGACATACAGGGTTTTTTTATATTAAATGGAAAATATATTGAAGAAAGAAAAAATATTACACGGGAACGAATTTCTGAATACAGTACAACTGTCATTTTATATTTTTTGTTACTAGACATCAATTTACACTGAATAGAATTCATAGGTCCTTCATACAAATGTAGTGCACCACATTCATCTTCACGTTGGTAATTAACTTAACACACGACAAGTCTGCTGTAATTGTGATACTTCAAAATGGTAAGTTTTCTGTAAATGTAATATAGAGATGTAATTAAAAAAACCATCACCCCACATAAGTAGATATTGTTTGGCGTAAATGTTCAAAATGAGACGTTATGTAGAAACGTAATTTTAAAATGTAAATAAAAAATCATATTCCACATAAGTAGATATTGTTTGACGTACAATTGGATGAAATTGTAGTTAAGGTACATCACCATTCTTGTATTAGCAAAAGTTTCACAACGGTTCGTCCAAAAGAGTCTTGTGGCTGAGGTAAAAAATGTGTAAGATGATTGTCTACGAAACTTAAGAATTCAAACAATGCATCCAATCAATTCCAGGAATCATAAATTGTACATTATAAATATACACTGTAAATTAATTTATAAAGTTAAGAGAAATCTTACCTGGATCTTACCCGCAACCTGCAAACTTTAACAAACTACTTACATCCTGAAATATAATTACATCTTATATTAATAGAGTATTTAACGAATTTGGAATAATAATAAGGATTATAGTAAAAATAAACGAAAATTAAGTTCTTATTACAATTTTAAAATATAGACTTAAATTTGAGTATGGATTACAAAGTGTAATAGAGAGTTTGAACGAACCAAGAACTGAAAGAATTATGTATGAATTTATTTCTGGTAGGAGATATTAGAAGAAAGAGACTGGAATGGGTATAACATCTGTTGCGGATGGAACAAGAAAGATGTGCAAGAAAAATTTAAAAGGGCAACCGGAAGGAAGAGGAAAGTTTGGAAGACAGAAACTAAGATGGTTAGGTAAGGTTGAGGAAGACTTAAGACACTGAAAATGAAAAGGTGGAGACAGAAAGATAGTAATAGAGAAGAATGGACAGTTGTTATGAAGGAAGCCAAGAATCTTACAGGACCCCGAGCCAAAGGAAGAGAAGAAGAAGAAACAGGAATCTAAAATTAGTTAACATAAAGAAACATGAAATTTAACTCAGGTACTTAACTTGTTGTTCTTTTACCACGACAACAAAACGTGGACCCCCGATATTTAACCCCCTCGAGAATTCGGGTGTGCCCAGATAGACCCCCAGGCGTTGGTTTCTTTTGCCCCAGTATTATAGCCCCCAGAACGGTGGGTTGCCCAACTATACAACCAGTTACACTGTTGTCCTGGAAATACAGCCAAACATTCTTGAAACGTGAATTCATCCTGCAGGTACACATCAATAACCTGAAAAACAAGAAATGCATCATGTAGCACAACACTAGAGATCCAGGTATTTTTGTTCCTTCAAGTATCGGGGCATCATAGTTACTATTGGACAGACTATTGGACAAAATGTGCAACTTTTGTGAGCCAAGAATTAGTATATAGCCTACCTTAACTACAACTTCATCCAATTTTACGCCAAATAATATCTGGTTATGTGGAGTGATGATTTTTTATTTACATCTTTATATTACATTTCTAGAAAACCTCCAATTTTTAAGTATCACACTATGACGAAGCGAGAATGAAGGTTGTGTACTACAGTGTTTGAATCATATAACCTCTCCTCAGGGATAAACGATTCCAAGTGACAAAAAACTAACGGAAATTGTTAGCTGCACACAGAATTAAATCCCATGAAATGTATTTTTTTTCTTTCTTCAACAAATTTTCAATTTAATATAGAAACAGCCTGTGTGTGATTCTGTTTCATGTTTGTTTTCTTGAGCAATGATTTTGCATTTAAATAAATAGAGCGTATTAATTATCTTATTTAAATTCATATAAAAGACCTGTGTTCACAATAAATTTCATACGATCAACTTATGTATTGCGTAATGAAATCATCCATTTTGTTGCATGAATCCAAGCTATGATATTCTTACGAAATAGTTCCTCTTCAGTTTACCTCCTCATATAATTTATTTTACGTACTCATAGTGCTGGGATTGTTTGAGTGACTTCCATGTACTTTTGTTTTTAAACTCGCCGCCTTGTTTTTCTTCATTTCATCAAATTTATTTTCAATTGTTGTTTTCCTAGAAATACAAAAGTTTATAACTCATTAGTAGCTAAAATCGACATTTTCACTGTTTGTGGTAACTGTATAATTTTTTCTTCATATGTATGCAAAATATGTAGCGGGAGCGAGTAGCGTGGTAATGGGGGTCTTATCTCTCAGGATTGTGTATTTCCGTCGAGGGAATAAGGTGAGGAGCGAACCAAGGACACTAAGTACAATAAGGAGGCTTTCAAGACATACACTGATGTCAATATAATATATTTATTAATAGAGTGCAGCACATGGGCGATTAATTTTTACACTCTTCACATTAATTTTACACTCTTCACATACACTATCCTGAGTATGGATATATCCTCAACTAATGGTATTTCGGTACTTTTTACTCCGGCAATTACAGTTGCTAATAGTGGTCAACACCGGACCGATCTCATTAATATACTGGCGAATTTATGGCGCTTTGAAATTATTAATTATTAGCGGGTCTTCACTCAACCTATTGAAATATATATTAATTGGTGTTTTCTCGTATAATTTATCATAGTCATACTATTATTATCATCACTATTATATTATTATTATTATTATTATTATTACCATTATTATGTCCACCGCTGTGGTCTCGAGGTAGCGTGCTGCCTCGTCACGGAGCGGGCCAGGGTTCGATCCCGGTCGGGGCAGTTTTTCTGGGTGAGGTTTTTATCGGGGTTTTTCCTCACCTGTAAGACAAATATCAGGAAACCTTTAAGGCCCAAACGGTCCCCGAAATCATATGGCCATCATCATCATCATCCTTCACCGGTGTGGAAAGCAACGGGAAGCTACCACACCTACAATTCCCTAGTAAAGCTACAAGCATAGCATGAAAATGCTATGATTGCAGTGAAGGACCTGCCTTCGGGCAGAATTACTATGGATAGATGGATCATTATATTATTATTATTATTATTATTATTATTATTATTATTATTATTATTATTATTATTATCGTAAGTATTATTTTTATTATCGTATAAAATGTTGTTTTTACATGAAATTTACATTGCTACATTTAATGTATCTTTAACTGTTTATAATTAGTATAGTGTATATCTATATTTGTCAAATATTTATTTGTATTTGTGCTGGTTGAGTCGAAGAGAAGGACTTACGGTCTTAACTCTGCCAGAATAAATAAACTACATATATATTATTATTATTATTATTATTATTATTATTATTATTATTATTATATTATTATTATTATTATAAAAATATATTTTGTGCATATAACACACGGATATTACAGGATCGCCTGTAGTGTGATCAGCACACTGATGCTTTTAAATTAACTTCAATTTACCGTTACTTTCCGGCAGATCACTTTTCTAAGCGACTAATAGGTCGCTCGCCTGTGACCGGCGATATATGTGCCCGCACTGCCGCGGGACTCAACCAACAACACTCCACTCCACTTGGGAGTCCTACCCAGAGTACTCTCTCATTACTTGGAATATATCCATAAGCTTACTCCTTCTTAAGAACACAATTTCCAAAACCAATATTCTCATTGGCTGGAACATACATTCAACATATTAAAAAAAAAGCCTTACACACAGAATAGCGTCCTTAATATTTCTTCTTCTTCTTTTTCTTCTTCTTCTTCTTCTTCACTACCTGGTTTAGGCAAGAGTTGCCTGTTCCGTCTTCACTAATAGATCTAAGACCATCTCTTCCGAGGACGTCCGACATCTCTTCTTCCTCTTGGAAAATAATGGAAGATTTTATTTGGTAATCTACTTTCTTCCATTCTTTCTACATGTTCTTTCCACTGTATCTTGTTGTTAAATATATTTTGTTAATATTTCTACTAGACATAATTATGAACTCTAATTGGATATTAGAGTCCCCTCTCTACTTAAACATGAATCTCGGGGAAATCATAGGCCCCTACTTCCAGCGTGTGTTATTCACACGGCTCATGAGTAGTTAGGTCCAAATTACAATAGTCAGCTAACGAGGCCGGAAGTCGGTCATTAATTTAGACAAATCATATGGACATTGATTTTGCTACTGTCTCCATCTCAATAGAGGGTGGTGATCCTCAGCACCGAAGACTGACCGTCATTTATCTTAAGGGAAGGATAATTTCTATAGCAGGACAAGAGACATTTCCTAGTCTCTAGCAGCGAGACATTTTTACAAAATGACCAATTCGCTCCGGCTGTAAAACAATTTAAGTCTACACATGTGTTGGTTTTAAACTTGAGATACAAAGGCAGAAATGTCTTCTTTGATATTTACTGAAGCGTAACAAATTAAGTAAAAGGTTCTCACGAGACCTCTCGGACAGTGTAGCTAACTTTTAGTCGAGCCAGTTTATGTGTCAATTAAGAAAGGCTAACTGCCACAGATAATTCGGCTACAAATATCAACAGCAAATTATGGACATTTCAGCGAATTCAAATAACTTGCAACTGTAATAAACAGAAATGAATTATACATAGGATCAACTCTGGAATCGCATGATATAGGCTATGTTATATATGACGGAGACTCTTGTCCCAAATTCTCTAAAAATGTTAAATTAATAACATATAAAATGGCGATACCTCAAGTTATATTTTAAAAGAAAATGTTGGTATTTGAGAATAAAGTGCATAGGAAGATCTATTGACCAAACAGAGACATACAGACAGGTGAATGGAGGAAACTGCATAACAGTGAACTCCATTGTCTTGGTAGAAAACCAGATATAATATGAGGAGTTAAGTTTCGTGGACTCCGATGGGCAGAACATTTGGAAAGTTTTGAAAATGGACGAGAGGAAAGAAAACTTATTGTAGGAAACACAAAGTGGAAATCATTCAGTAGGAAGGACAAAAATGGGGTGAGATAATTACATCGGAAGGAAGTAAATTACAGAGGGAATGATTGAAAAATATTATCTCAGTATGTAGGTGTATCCCTCCATGGTACCTTTACCTTGTCGTGGTGGAGTGGCTTGCGTGCTTAAATGATCCCGAGAGCTATGCCGTATTGCTACCATTAGGGTTACCCATACCGGACTGTCGAAGACGATAAGCCAGACGAAAAACTACCTTGGTCGAAAGAGTAACGACCTTTCACCGGAAAAATACAACCTTCAAGAAATGCGGACATGCGTTCAACTGGGGTAAAATTTTCCGGAGGTCAAATTAAGTTGGAAATACAATAAAGTGGTGTAGGCCTATTAAATGGTTGATTAACAGTTATCATGCTAACAAATCGCTTCTCAGATCCAAGAATATTAAAGTTAGAATATACGGAACAACCCGTGTTGGCTTATGCCTGCGAAACCTGATCTTGAAAAGGCCAAAATACAATAAAAATTAGTTTTCGAAAGGAAAATATTTGAGAGAATTTTCGAGCCGGCAAAAATTGAATATGGACCTTAGATAAATGATGACTTAATAAAAAAATATAGAAAATACATATCCGTATTCTTACTTTCATGAAAATACAAAGATTAATTTGGTTTGGCCGTGTATGCAGAATGTGTGATGAAAGACTCTTATTATTGAAAAACATTTCCAGTGAAACCATTAACAATTAGACTCCAAGTCAGACATAAAATTAGATGGGATAATGATGTGTTACAAGACTGAATAATCTTTATATATAAAAAAACATTCAGTCTGCATATGTTTGTAACTTCTGAACTCCTCAGGCGATCTTCATGAAATTTGTACATACATATTTTAAAGTATGCCAAGAATTTAGCCGCTATCAGTTATGCTCTAAATCCATTATATGTGTAGAAGTTTACCTGAAACGAATATTAAAAAGTCGCTCTAACGGTCGCAAATTTCGATGTTTCACAACAAAACTCAGCATGTGCCATTAAAATATATCGAGGTAGGTATTATCCAAAATTCAGCGAAATCCGATCATTTTAAGTGCGGTTTACCTGAAATTCGAAAATAATAATTGACTCTAGCAAATCGCCATGTTTGATTCGTGGAAACGTATAACTTTGTGTGCACCCATTTTCGGGTGCGGCGAGTGTTTAGCTGCTGATATGCTCTAAAAACATTAGGTGTAAGAATTCATTAATTTATCAGTCCGGCTTACTTCGTGAATGTTTCTGTGAGTAATTGACAATTTTACATCTTGGAAGTGAGTTACTGACCCTTCTTCTTCGATGGGTATCTCTTTTAGTCTGGACCTTCTTCCATGACCTGCCAGGCATGGCAGGCCCTGTTGGTAGTTACACTACTGCCTGTATAGCTCATGGAGTCGTTAGGACTCTCAAGCCCCACCACCACGTCAAGGTAGAGATACCTCTATCAAGAAAATAATGCAAACAAAATATCGGGATGTTTAAACAATACTGTTTGGAAAAAATAAAAATTTAAGAATAGATACAAAGGTAAGAATTTACAAATCCGTCATAAGACAAGTTCTAACATATAATAATAATAATAATAATAATAATAATAATAATAATAATAATAATAATAATAATAATAATAATAATAATAATAATAATAATAATAATAATTTATTTTAGCTGGCAGAGTTAAGGCCATAAGGTTGTGAATGCCGAACAGAAACTCAAAAAACAAAACAAATCAATGGAACTTTAAGGAAAATCATAGGAAAATCGCTGAGAGAGAAAATTCGCAGCTCTGTTATTAGAGAAGAATGTGAAATTGAACCTATAAACCTTTGGATAAATGATAGAAGACTATATTGGAACGATCACATAGATAGAATGGAGAACAGTAGACTAGTGAAAAAAGTACGTGACTGGACACCTCAGCAGAAAAAGGCCATTAGGAAGACCACAACTACGATGGAAGGACGTCATCATACCCCGGACCTGTAGTGAATGAACACGCAGCAAGCTGCCAGCTTTCATGCGTAGAGGAAGAAGAAGAAGAAGTAAGAGTTCTCCTGAAAAAATTTAAATAATCATACTTCATTTATTTAGGCGTAGCAGCACACTCCGGCCATTAGCTAGTTGAATATAAGCAATTGGATTAGTTATGTCAGTGATACGAAGCGTTGGAAATAAATCTTTAAGCATACCTAAGTATTCAACTACACTGCTCAAAAAAATTAGGGGATATTGTAGAATAATCTATTAAGACTATGTTTTTTGGAATAGTATTAGATGCAATCACTTTCTATTATTCCAAGATAATGTAAATAAGAGTTTGAAGTTGTTACGTAACCTCGGTACCACACCAGAGGGCAGTGTCTGTACTGTTGATGTGAAAGGGTGGTGTGGGGGTGAATGTTTTGTTTCTGTTTTTAAATCCAGTCCAGTTTTCAGTTAGTGAATGACTTGCCTTAGGGACAATGATGCCTCGACAACGTGATTTACCTGAACCAATGACTTGGAGGGTCATAGGAAGGATGGAAGCTGGACAGACACAACAAGAGGTGGCACAAGCCATTGTCGTCTCAAAGCGTGATTTCCAGACTTTGGAGTCGTTTTCAATGAACATACTGTTCACAGAAGAGCCGGACAAAGTCGACCAAGGGCAACAACAGCAAGGGATGACCGTTACCTCTTGTTAACAGCCCGTCGGAATAGACAGCAGAATGCAACTCAACTGCGAAATACACTTCAAACAGCAACAGGACGCAGGGTGTCAACTCAAACTGTCCCTAATCGACTGCATGGAAGTGGTCTCTATGCCTGTATGCCCATGGTGTGTACCAGGTTAACTCCACAACACCGTAGAGATCGCAGAAACTGGGCGGAGGAACATCGTGGGTGGAGGCATGCTGAATGGAGATCAGTTCTTTTTTCTGATGAGTCGCGATTCAACATGGGATGTGATAGTCGGCGTGTATTCATCTGGAGAGAAAAAGGGACACGAAACAATCCAGCTTTTGTACGTAAAAGATCCCCATATGGTGGCGGTGGGTTGATGGTGTAGGCAGGAGTCAGTAGTGGTGGACGTACGGACCTCTACGTCATCCAAGGTGGTATTTTGACTGCGGTAAGGTATAGAGATGAGATTATCCGACCTTTTGTCGTGCCTTATGCTGGTGCCATAGGTGATTCTTTTCTTTTTATGGACGATAATGCACGACCCCACAGAGCTGGCTTGGTGGACGACATGCTGGAAGTGGAGGGTATCGAGCGTATGCAATGGCCAGCTTCCTCCCCGGACTTAAATCCGATTGAGCATGTGTGGGATGCATTAGGCAGACGCATTGCAGGCAGACCAGCACCTCCCACAACTGTTCCAGAGCTGCACATTGCTCTTGTGGAAGAGTGGCCACGTATCCCCCAAGAACTCATTGCTAACCTCATTGCATCAATGCCACACAGGTGTGAGGCAGTGCTGGCCGTTCGAGGAGACCATAAACCATACTAAAGAAACATTTTCACCCATGTTAATGTTGCTTTGTTTGTTTGCCATATTCCTAATCAGGATCTCTTTGACATCTGGTGTGGTACAGTGGTTACGTAATGACTTCAAACTCTTGTTTACATTCTTTTGGAGTAATAGAAAGTGATTGCATCTAATACTGTTCCTAAAAACATAGTCTTAATATTTGAAGAGAAAAATTATACGCTCAGACCGGGACTTGAACCCGGGACCCTTGGTTCTCTAGACCAAGTACTCTACCAACTGAGCTACCTGAGCAAGTACCGATGTAAACGCAAATCTTTATCTATATACATTGTAATTCCCATCCACCAAATGCTATGAAGCCATGCTTCTATCTTGCAAATGGCGGCTCCTTTATTAAGAAGACATATTTGGGAATTATACATTACAGCCAGTACGACTTTTTCCATGTTATTATTATTGATTTCGTACATCTCAACGATGGATAAATCATATTTGAAGAGAAAAATTATACGCTCAGACCGGGACTTGAACCCGGGACCCTTGGTTCTCTAGACCAAGTACTCTACCAACTGAGCTACCTGAGCAAGTACCGATCTAAACGCAAATCTTTCTCTATATACGTTGTAATTCCCATCCACCAAATGCTCAGGTAGCTCAGTTGGTAGAGCACTTGGTCTAGAGAACCAAGGGTCCCGGGTTCAAGTCCCGGTCTGAGCGTATAATTTTTCTCTTCAAATATGATTTATCCATCGTTGAGATGTACGAAATCAATAATAATAATAGTCTTAATAGGTTATTCTACAATATCCCCTAATTTTTTTGAGCAGTGTAAATGAAGCTCCAGTGTCTAATGAGAAATATATTTTGTGTACGGAATTACTGTATTCTAATATGATTTCTGCAGTCTATATAATGAATCTATTCAAACTTACCTAACTTCCATATCTCATTTGAACTATAGAACCTGAGAAATTGACATAGACATACTGGAATTATAATTAACCATTCGAAATTTTAAAACATTCGGTCGTTGCTACGTTACAAACAATCCAATCCAATAGAAGGCAATGCTACATTGTTGGTCGGCGATCAAAACTCCGTAACACCAGTCAAGAGTAAAGTTTAGTTTATTGTATTATTCGATAAGCAAAATCATCGCGCAACATGTCCTGCTCATTGTAGTCTATGAGACTTAATTTTTCTTATTATATCATTCCACTTACTTACTTACTCACTGGCACTATCGAACCCGTAGGTTCATGGCCGCACGGACATAAGCTCTCCATACATCCCTATCCTGAGCTAATGATTTCCAATCATTCCCTGTATAATCTACTTCCCTCAAATCATAGTTAATGTTGTTCTCCCACCTCATTCTTGGTCTACCAACTGGGCGTTTTCCTTCTGGCTTTCCTACAAGAAGTTTCCATGCACGTCTTTCATTCCCCATACGCGCAACATGTCCTGCCCATCGCAGTCTACGGGACTTAACTGTTCTTATTATATCTGGCTTCCTATAAAGACCGTGTAGTTCATTGTTATGTAGTCTTCTCCATTCACCTGTCTGTTCATCTCTCTTTGGTCCAAAAATTTTCCTAAGAACTTTATTCTCAAATATTCGTAATCTCCTTTCCTCTCTTAAAGTAAGAGTCCATGTTTCGCATCCATATAATATAACTGGTAGAATAATAGTTATATATATTTTCAGCTTAACGTTTTTTGAAAGGAGGTTGGGACATCAAAAGTCTCTGCAATGCATAATAGCATGCATTTCCAGAATTGAGCCTATGTTTAATTTCTTTGTGCATCTCATTCCTATTTGTGATTATTGTTCCTAGGTATTTGAATTCAGCCAATTCCTCAAAATTTCCCTCATTTGTCATTAGCTGTCCATTTCCATTATATAATGTATTTCTACGTGTGACCATATATTTAGTTTTACTGATATTTACTTCCAGTCCTAATTTCTTAGTGTTACTCAATAGTGTGTGTGCGTGTTGGCCTTTAGTATCTCCTCGCTATCGGCCAGTAGTACTACATCATCAGCATAAACTAACAGCTTATTAATACCATTCAGTTGTAAGCCTTCCTCATTCTCTAAAGATTTAATGGCATGCTCTAGTACAAAATTAAATAGTAGAGGAGATAGTGCATCTCCTTGCTTCAACCCATTCTGGATTTCAAAAGTGTCTGAAAACTGTTTGCCTACACGCACCCTACTCGTTGAGCCATTTAGACACATTCAAATAAGTCTAACTAACTTTTTAGGAATTCCGACCTCCAGCAGGATACTATATAACTTCTCCCTCTTAATTGAATCATATGCTTTTTGGAAGTCTATGTATAGTTGATGTACAGTACCATTATATTCCCATTTCTTTTCTAAAATCTGTCTTATACTAAAAATCTGATCTGTTGTAGACCTGTTTCTTCTAAATGCACATTTTTCTCCATACTAATCTATTCCATTTCGTTTCATTTTGTTCATCTGCTCCCGTGAGTCAGGCGAATTCGGCCGGCACCCCTGTCATTCTCAGACCTCTATATAAAGAGCTTCATCTCATCCTCTCCCTCGACCCGACCCTGAGTTGGGCACGAGTTGTGGATATTTTCCATAAAGATCATTATGTACAGATGGATTCTTTACTCTAAAACTACTATTAGAAAAGCACAAGGAATTCAATATAGAAACTCATATCGCCTTCGTTGACTTCATAAAGGCTTTTGACAAAGTAGACAGAAATATATTACTACAAATTTTAGCTGATGATATAACGTTCCACAACAATATATTACTAATATCTTCAACATCTATAAACATAATGAAATCTCCGTTAAACAAGATGGCAAATTATCTTCTTGGGAAAAGATCAACACTGGAGTAAGACAGGGATGTGGGCTTTCACCGATGCTTTTCATTATATACATGAATAAATTAATAAATGAATGGAGGAAAACACGAGGATATATACCCATCAATAGGAACCTCAAACTCGATGCTATTCTTTTTGCAGACGATTTAGCTCTTCTGGCACTTTCCGAAAATGATTTGCAACGATCAATTTATAATTTACAAAAAATAGGTGCCAAATTTAATATGGAAATATCAATTAACAAAACTAAAAATTATGGCATTTCATGGGAAGGACCCCATACAAAGTAAAATCTGTCTCCAGAATAAAATTTTAGAGAGATCTAATCAATTTAAAATATCTTGGATATTATCTCTCTATCTGGGATGAAAAGGATATCCCTGAAAAAGTTTTCTAGTTATAATAAAAGTTTAGGAATTATTAATCAAGTTATGAAACCATCCCTTGTACAAAAAAAACACCAGAGTTACGTTTATATAACACTTTGGCTAGACCAGTGTTGACCTATGGTAGTGAAGCCATGGACACTAAGAAAACAACATGAAAGCATAGATAACGAACTTGCGAAATGAGATTCATGCGCAGAACAGCGGGTTACACCAGATGGGATCGGAAAGGAACACCGATATCTTAAAAGAATGGAAGACTTACGCCATTTTTGGAATATATTAAACAGTATCAACTAAATTGGAAAAACCATCTTGAAAGAATGAGTTCAAATCGGATCCCCAAAGCTGTTTATACTTATATACCAAGAGGACGAAGATCACTGGGCCATCCTATGAAACGCTGGAGGGAAAATTTTCTATAGGATCGTAACAGGCCTTGGCCTAATACTTGGAAGGAAGAAGGTCAGTATGTAGTCTTAGCCATTCGTCTAATTTACTGGCGCCTGATTTAGAAAATTCAAATAAAAGAAAAACATTAATATTTAGCCCATCTTCTTCTCAGTTCTGATCACACCTTACGATCGAGTAGTCATGGAACCTACCGGTCTTTTTTAAAAATAACGACTGTTGTTATCCACTTAATCCTGGGTGTGACTTTCTTCGGAGAGAGAAGTAAAGTCGTGTCATAGATTTACAGGGGTTGTCACAAAGCTATTTCGTCATTGTAATTAAATTCGTCATAGAAATAATTCGTTAAATTAAAATTGGCCATAGATATCAATCGGGTTGTCAGCCCTGTGTGACGGCCCGCGTGTTACCCTCAGAACATGGTCTGGTACTCATTTCAGTTTGAGGCTGTGACTACTCCAGAGCCATTATTCTGCCACTTAAATATTCTGATGCCATCATGACCCGAACCCTCGATTCCGAAAGAATTAAGCTATTTTTATTGACTTTGCAGACATCGAAAATGATCATGACAAAATTATATAAATGTATGTAAAACCAGAAGGAAAACGCCCAGTTGGTAAACCAAGAATGAGGTGGGAGAGTAACATTAACTATGATTTGAGGGAAGTAGATTATGCAGGGAATGATTGGAAAACATTAGCTCAGGATAGGGATGTATGGAGAGCGTATGTCCATGCGGCCTTGATCCTGCGGGTTCGATAGTGCCAGTGAGTTAGTTAGTTTGTGTGTGTATATATATATATATATATATATATATATATTAGATTTGCTTAGTAGCATAATTGGCGGGGCAGTGGGGTATCAATCTAGAGTTCCGGGTTCAAATCACATCCAAGCGTTTAGTTTCCTTATTTCATATATATATATATATATATATATATATATATATATGTGTGTGTGTGTGCGCGTGTGACATGATGAGAAAAATAAATGCCTGGACGGGATTTAATTTTCTTATCATGTCATATTAACCCAGAGTTCCGGTTTCAAATCCCGTCCAGGCATTTATTTTTCTTATCATGTCATATTAAGCTTGCATTGCTCAGTGTCGAAAATGTAATTATAACACACACACACACACAAATATATATATATATATATATATATAAAGCAACGGGAAGTTACCACACCTACACAATTCCCTAGTAAAGCTGCAAGCATAGCATGAAAATGCTATGATTGCAGTGAAGGACCTGCCTTCGGGCAGAATTACTATGGATGTGTGTATATATATAACTAATTTATTTATTAATTTTCTCCTTGTTCTTCTGTATATAGATTTTCCCCATATTGTGAGTTCATTTGTATTTTCTTCTTCTTCTTCTTCGACTTTCCCCCACTAATAGGTTTGCCGTTTTTAGTTTCCATTTATCTCTATCATTCCAATCTCCCTCTTCCAAATTCCTATCATCCATTATGGTACTAACGTAGGTTTTCCATTTCCATCTTGTGGTATTTTCTAACAGAATATAATGTTGAAATAAAATTATGATAATATTCTCGAAAAGGGAATGAAATCCGACCATTACAATCAAATGTTTACCTGAAATTCGAAATTAACAAACCGTTGTTTGTTTTCACTGCGGTCTGACACATTAAGTCCCTAAGTGAATGACACAACTAATTATTATTTCGCCATTTTAAAGCGTTAACAAAAGAAAGCTATCTTCGACAAACCAACAAAATCGGACCATTAATTCAACTTGATGAGACGTTTCTTCTTTTGATGAAAATAGTATCAAGATTTATCAATATTTCAACCTAATTTCATATATACAGGATGTTTCAGAATAAGTATTACATACTTCTAGCGGGTTGTACCTCAGGTGTGGTTCCACGTGACGACAAAGTGTATCTGGGACGCATGTTTTCATACACAAAATCCCACAAGACCTGGTGTGTGCACAATAATTTCTGCTGCTGTCAGAATTCGCGCAGGAAGATCTTCCTCTGACTCGTCAGGTGTAATACAACCCCTAGAAGTCTGTAATACTTATTCCGAAACACAAGACACACGATATCAGCTCATGGTGTTTTCATCTTCAAAACTATTTTACATTGAAATGGTACGTTTCCGGACATGGGTTCCTTATCAGAACTTTATCTAGTAAGTCCCATCTACAACCCCTAGAAGCCTGTGGTACTTATTCTGAAACACCCTGTATATTAATAAGCGATATATTAATTTATTACTTTTATTATTTTCTTTGTATTTATTTTCCCCCTCAGGGGTCCTCATCTAGGGGATATGTGGATGGCGACCACAAGGTGCCCAAGCTGTGCAAAACATTTCTTCCACTTACTTGTGTTTTGCACTCTTTTAACTTTACTATCTAACCTCTCTTGGTTAACTCTTGTTTTTTCGACACCAACGCTATTAGGGCATCCGAGGGCTAGGGAGTCCTTCCTTTTTTCCATTTCTTCTTTCCTTTATTTTCTTTTCTTCTCCAGAAAAGCCTGACCAGAGGCTATAAGATGGCAGCCCCATCACTGGTCTTGCCTTCCGTTGGCCAGCAACCAATCGAAGGGACTATTATTATGCTTTCAAGTCTTATACGAGAATTTCCCATAAGGGAAAATTTTCTATAGGATCGTAACAGGCCTTGGCCTAATACTTGGAAGGAAGAAGAAGAAGTATTTATTTTCGTGTAAAGTAGATAGGAGCTGCTGTTCCATTATGTATGTTACTTATTAGTTTTAACTTTAATTATTATCATTAACTTTACTCTTCGCTTCTAGTCAATAACATTCGTTTGGTTTCTGATATTTATCAATGAAGATGCTATCTGTAAAAACCATTCACTTAATTAATTGTATTACTAATCCCAAAGACCGTCGCTTTCTATTGTTAAATGACATGTGAATGTTATAATCAACAATAATTTTTCAAAGCATTAAATATTAACGCTTTTTAATTATGACCAGTCATAAAAAAGTCAGATTAATATATGCCTGTCTGTGTAAATTAATAATTTAATAATAAAAATAATATAATAGTAATATAACAACAACAACAATAATAATAATAATAATAATAATAATAATAATCATCATCATAGTACATTCACGAATTTAGGCCATTTGTTGACCTGTTTCGGCCTCAAGAGAAACACCATCCAGAAGTCTTTTGAGTGGACGTCCTGGTCTTCTTCTTCCTGCAGGTTGATATCTTAACATTTGTTTGGGTATTCTGTGATCTTCCATTCGATGAACATGTTGCATCCATCTTGACTTATAATCAGAAATTTTGTTTTGTAAAGATTCCATGTGTAATTCTTCTAAGGTGTCTTCATTTTTTTTGTGATCTAGTAGTGTGTATCCTGCAGTCCTCCGAAGATATCTCATTTCAGCAGATCTAAGTCTCACAAACGAGGCTCTGAGGACCGAGTCACGGCGGTATAACCGTTCCATCGGGTACTGAGTAAATGCAGTATCCTAATGTCTGTCCAGAGACTAAAAGGTAGCAGCCCTACCACTGGACTACTTAGCGTCGGGCCAGTAACCTGTCCGAAGGAACTTCAAAACTACTTTCAAGTCTCAATACGAAAAAATCCAGAAGGAATTGAAATAATAATAATAATAATAATAATAATAATAATAATAATAATAATAATACTAATAATAATAATAATAATAATAATAATGTTTTATTTATTGTGGCAAAGTTAAGGCCTAAGACCTTCTCTTCCACTCAACCAGCAAAAATACAAATAAATATTTGACAATGTAGCTATTCACTGAAAATTCAAACAAACGTATTCACCATCTGCATTCATGGATTAGGTCTGTTGACCCGTTCCGACTTCAGCCCACCTCTTTCTAGGTCTGCCCACATCTCGGGTGCCTTTAGGTTTGTATTTTGTTATTTGTTTTGGATATCTATCTTCATTCATTCTGTCTATGCGTTGCTTCCATTTTGTCTATATGTATCTATTTTATCATTTATTGCAAAATATTTCAAGTTCATGTCTCATTTCTGTGTTCTTGATTCTGTCTTCCTTAGTGCATCCTTTAACAGATCTCAAAAATTTCATATCTGCCGCCGTTATCCTACTTAGATCTTGTTTTTTATGTATCCAGGCTTCTGAACGATAGAGCAGTACCGGCACTGCCAACGTTTTATAAAATTTCAATTGGGACTCTCTTGTTGTTTTGTTATTTAGTGATCGTTTCTGGGGTCGACTCAGCCTGTAACGGAAATGAGTACCAGACGCCTGTTCTGAGGGTAAAGGCGGTCGTCACGCAGGGCTGACAACCCGGCTGACATAAAGTGCCGCTTGTCTTGAAAAAGTGGGAGCCTTAACCTCCTACTACCCCAAGGGCCTCCGGGCCTGTTGTGGGATCATTTTACTTTTTATCGTACCACATATTCCCTGGAATTTTGCTATTTTATTAGTTATATCATTATTATAATTAAATTAAATGTCACAACCTAGATAAATGAGATGGTTCACCTGTTCTATGATTTTGTTTCCTATTACTACTTTGGATTATGCTGATGATGTAGTATTGTTGGCCGATAGCGAAGAGATACTAAAGGACAACACGCACACACTATTGAGTAACACTAAGAAATTGGGACTGGAAGTAAATATCAGTAAAACTAAATATATGGTCACACGTAGAATTTCATTAAATAATGTAAATGGACAGCTAATGACAAATGAGGGAAATTTTGAGGAAGGTGGCTGAATTCAAATACCTAGGAACAATAATCACAAATAGGAATGAGATGCACAAAGAAATTAAAACATAGGCTCAATTCTGGAAATGCGTGCTATTATGCATTGCAGAGACTCTTGATGTCCCAACTCCTTTCAAAAAACGTTAAACTGAAAATATATAAAACTATTATTCTACCAGTTATATTATATGGATGCGAAACATGGACTCTTACTTTAAGAGAGGAAAGGAGATTACAAGTATTTGAGAATAAAGTACTTAGGAAAACTTTTGGACCAAGGAGAGATGAACAGACAGGTGAATGGAGAAGACTACATAACAATGAACTACATGGTCTTTATAGGAAGCCAGATATAATAAGAACAGTTAAGTCTCGTAGACTGCGATGGGCAGGACATGTTGTACGTATGGGGAATGAAAGACTTGCATGGAAACTTCTTGTAGGAAAGCCATAGGGAAAACGCCCAGTTGGTAGACCAAGAATGAGGTAGGAGAATAACATTAACTATGATTTGAGGGAAGTAGATTATACAGGGAATGATTGGAAAGCATTAGCTCAGGATAGGGATGTATGGAGAGCTTATGTCCCTGCGGCCATGAACCTACGGGTTCGATAGTGCCAGTGAGTAAGTAAGTGAGTAAGTATTACTATTTTGGATGTGATTTGATTTTTCCATTGGAATGCCATTACCTTATTTTTTTTCTATGGTATATTTGAGATTATATTGTTCACATATATTATGTAGTTTAAAAATATTCCTTTGAAGGCCTTTTATTGATTCTACTTTTAATTGTTCTAAAATTTCTTCGTTCTTTTTTCGATTTAAAAGAGTGTATCCTGCTGTCTTTCTGAGAAATTTCATTTCCGTTGTTTTGATTCTGCTTCTGTCTCCTTTTCTTAATGTACAAATCTCACTTCCGTATAAAAGGGAGGGCAAAGCTAAAGTAAATTATATATTTTTATTCTTGTGGATTTTTGTATTAATTTAGCTTTTAATCTATCACTTATTATTCCTAAGATTTGTGCAAATTTGGTGATTTTCTTGTTCGCATCTTTTTCGTTTTGATAAGATATTTCACAATCAAAATAGTTGAAATATTGTACTTGTTCTACACATTGGTTATTGTGTATCATCTTACTTCTGATTGGATCTTCCCCTAAGAATGCCATTACTTTAGACTTTTGTGCTGAAATATCCATTCCAAAGTATTATAAGTACCGGTACGTAGGTATGTTTTTATAAGGGACTCTCTCTAACACGCACAAAGTATTATAAGTACGTAGGTATGTTTTTATAAGGGACTCTCTCTAACACGCACAAAGTATTATAAGTACGTAGGTATGTTTTTATAAAGGACTCTCTCTAACACGCACAAAGTATTATAAGTACGTAGGTATGTTTTTATAAGGGACTCTCTCTAACACGCACATTTAAGGGACTCTCTCTAACACGCACATTTATTAATGCCTTATTTGAAATATGGGTGTGAAAGAGTCGAAACAGAGGCTTATTATTTCAGACTTTAAGGTTATTTTACTTCTTCTTGTTCTTCTTCACTTCACGGGCTAGGCAAATTGCCTGTTCCGCCTCACAGTTGTTCTGTCCATCTTTTCACTGGCATTTCTACATTCCTTGAACCTCTTGGCTTGTAGTTGAATGCTGCTCTTGGTAATCTTGATACATAGATTCTTTCCACGTGTGTAAACCATTTCTCTCTATATTCTCTGATTTTCTCATCCAATATATTTAACTCTGTTCTTATATCTTCATTCCTTATTCGATCCAATGGTTATTTTACTTGTAATAAATCTTTGACTTGAGTTTCAAGTCTTTGTTTTCTTTCTGAAGAATGGTATACTCTTGATTCTACCCCTGAAAAAATACATTTACCCCAGCAGAATTAGATCCGTCAAACCTCGGAATCATAGGCGAGAATGGAAACCACTAGTCCA
>JASPKZ010003561.1:0-63887 GCA_030220185.1 Diploptera punctata | reverse complement strand
GCGGGAAAAATATTTTAAATTTTGTTTTGCTATAAAAATAATTAACATTTTTCGTTCTTCAATTTCAGGAAATCGGAATTACTATACACACGATAAAAAAATTGTTTCACAAACCAATGTGGTTGTAAGGAATGTATTGAAAATTTCGCGAAAATACAAGGTGAGTTAGTTGCATTTAAGACATAGAACAAAGTTAGTGTGTAGAAGCTTGTTAGAAAACTGGGCGGATACATAAGAAAGAGAATGATGGGAATAAAAAACAAATACATAATATTAAATGGTTTATTCAGCTATGTTGAGTTTTGTTAGTGAAATTATAAAAAAATACTAAAGACAAAAAATAAAAACATTTTTTATAAATCTGATAGCAAAGACTCAAATTCTATTATTAGGGCGGATTCTTAGGTTCTGAAAATTTCTCATAAAGATAACTTTATTCAGTCTTCTCAATTCAATTCATCTTCTCTCCTGAACATGAAAATTATATCAGTTTTTTTTTCATTTCCTCTGTAGATCTACTTATTGCGGCCTATTTATTACAAAATCTGATTTTCAGAGTATTTTTGAGCCGCATTACGACACATTTGAAATGAGCTGGCATCAATTCCAATTTCATATTCAGTACACCTAAGAGGGATGTACAGAATCATGAAAGTATTCCTTCAAAATGGGAAGTCTGAAGAACACCAGTGACTTAAAAAGTTTGGCATCCCTCTCCGCCAGCAAACAGGGTACAAGCTATATGTGAGAAATGGGACAGTAGAGCATATAATGAGCATTGAAATAAGAGAGACTGGCCTATGAGGGAGAACTAGCTAGCAGAATCGAAGAACACTTGTGAATGAGCATTTGGTGGATCCACGTAACATTTTATTACCTCCGACGCACATAAAATCAGGCCTGATGAAACAGTATGTGGGAGCATTAGATAAAACAGGAACGGTTTCTAATACCTGTATAGTCATTTCCCAAATCTATCAACTGCGAAGTTTAAAAAAAAGGGATATATGTTGTACCAGTTGATTTCTGATGAACACTTTGAAAGCATAATAGCAGAAATAGAACAACAAGCATGGAAAAGTTTAAAGAAAGTTGTGTAACGTTTCCTTGGCGAGAATAAGCAGCCTTATTACAAGGAATATATGCTTGATACGTTTAGACAGTTAGGATGCAGGGTGAGTTTAAACCTACATTTTCTAATGTCGCACCTAGTCAATTTTCAGGACAATTTGGCAGACACATCAGGAACTTAAAAATCTGATCAAGATGGTTGTGGAATAAACATGACGTCTGACTATTGCTGGGGTATCAAACATGATGCACAAACAGAAATGCAACAAACAAACATTCATAGAGAGATATACCTGTGCATAATAAATGTTCACATCAACAAATTTGCTTTTCCTGTATTAAAAATGTCTCACATTACTTTCTTACCATTTTATTTGTTCCATTTTGCCTCCAGCTTCCTATAATTGCTTTCCAATATCTTTGGCTGTAGATTAGGATGATTATGCAAACCTTGATATGCTGTGGGGAAACAGGCTTCCGTCTCCTGATCAGTGCAACCGATTTAGTCAGAAAATCACATTTTCATGAAAATCTGACAAAAAGTAAAAAAATTGTCGATCTATGTAATTATTTATTGCACTTATGTCTAGTAATAAGACTAATATTGTATTATAACTCTTTTAAGAGATTAAGGCATTAACTATGCCAGGTAAAAATGTATAGATTAATATTTTTAGTATTGTTATAATTATTATTATTGTTATTGCTGGGATTATTACTTTAGGGTTAAAAATTAAGCATACATCATTGTTTAATGAGAAATAAGTCTTCTTACTCCATCTTGTCTCGTTTTAACATTGTTACGAACCGAGCTTATCTCAGCCATAACGTAGCGTAAAAAAGGTTTCTATCCTTTAAGTGACTTTTGGCCCGAGAGGTTGGCCTTGGTTTTGGTGGGGAAACATCACATTTGCACACAGAAACATATAAAACCATAAAACAAACATATTAATTTTAAATAAAACATGACATAAAAAATATTAAGCAAAATCAGATCAAACATTTTAATAAAGGAAGCTAAAAGTCGCTATGTAGAATCGCACCGAATTGATTGAAATCTTGATATTATTCAGAGAGACTTCCACTAAATCAACTCTAGATTATTAATATTTATTATTAAGTTTGTTCGACCCTTTGGTCTTCTCATTTGATAAAGTATATTTTTTAATAATCAGACAATTTATTCTATAGTTTCTAAATTCAAGAATTGACCATTTAAAAAAAAACATGATCTTTTTAGTATGAAAATATTAGGAAGTTGCATATTACACATGACCGCTCCACTCGTCCCCGGGGGACCTGAAGCGAACGCTTCAGTCCCCGACTCCAATCTGATTTCGTTAAAAAAATCGCGAATATTATATGATTGTTTTTAAGTTACTAATCGTGGGGAAACTCGGGTGGAAAGTTAACTTTTCCTTTCCATACATATGGGGTTTTCTTATCGGTTTTCACTTCCAACCCTCTTACAACTTTTACCTGATGTAGTTCAAAACTTTCATCTATGTCAAAATGGAAATCTCTGTTCCACTTTTACTTCATACAGCTCAATTTCCCTCTTATCTAATGTGGACATCTCTGGTCTTTCCATCAAAACATGTTGATATGAATTTACATCCTGGAATGTTGTGACATGGTTTTGATCCAGGATACTTTATTATAAAATATTATAAATTTTTACTCGCTTTTTTATATTTTAAAAAGCCCTTGTATGAACTTTCAGCATGACTAATTTGTATTTCAAGATGGATATTTATTTCCTATCTCCCGGTATAATAAACTAGTGTATATCGTATATGTTTTTATAGTTTTTATCATATTTTTATTATCATTATGATTATGCCCTGTCGTGGTCGCAACAAACATACAAACAGTTGTGGGCGATGGTGTGTCCCATAACTCTGTATTCCAGGATAGCATTTCAAGTTGCAATGCTTGAATCAAGAACTAATTTAATTTAAGTTATAAAAATAAGTTTGTGTGTAGGATTGGAATTTAAATGCACAGTGGAGAATAAATTCCATATTTAAATAAGAAAGGAAAACAGACAACATTTTAAATGGTTCATCTACTTCTTCTGACATCTGTATCAAATTATATAAATAATCTCAATAAAAAAATAAATGCTACTTTGAATTTGGAAAAAAATATGTACCAATTATAATTTAAAATTTCAAAGAATAAAACTATAATTTTAGCATTAAAGGACATGAAACTTTAAGAGCAAAAATAATAATTGATGATAAAATTTCAAAGCAAGTGAATAGTTTTAAATATCTAAGTTTCAATTTATGGTTTTGAAGAATGTTGAATTTGTTATCAACTTACGAATTTTGCTGTAGAAGACGCAGCTCAATATTTGTTTTGTAGCCTAAGGGAATTGGCTTAATTAAGTAAAAGACATGTTTCATTTAACTGTTTGAGAAAAATGTTAAAGTTCATACGATAAATTTTGGTTTCTATTAATAAAGGAATATTAATGAAAAATCATTTAAATGATTTAATTTGTTTTATTGAAGACACATATGTTGTCATTTATTGTGGATTTGAGTTTAAGAATACTCACATGTCCAGACTGGTACATGGTTGAAAACCAGGTGTACATTTGTCGAAGCAATTTTCGCCTGCTACGTCAACATGAAAATTATTTTCATTTGGGTTATGAGATAATCATTCAAATCATTAGAATTACTAAATATTAATATTCAGCAGGGATTGAATACTTGATAACATTTGTTGTAATTTCATTGAATTTTGTGAATTTTTATTGGTTCCTAGATCAGAGAACTCTTCAAGGATAAACACTCTTCCGAACTTTTGGAAAGGAAAGAAAAAAATGCATGGGAATCATTCAGAGCAGTTGCCTTAAATTTTTTGGGGGACCACCGGGCCCCAAACTACAGACATTGTGAGCTTATCATGAAATGAGATGCAGTATGTCATTAAAATTCCATTTTTTCCACTCTCATTTGGACTTTTACCTGGAAAATGTGGTGCAGTTTCTGATGAACATAGAAAACATACTGCTTCTCATCATTTGAAAGACGATACCAAGGCAAATAGAATACATCTCTGCTATCTGACTATAGTTGGTCAGTGGTGAGAGATGTCACCAAGATTCATTACAGCAGACAAGCTAAAAGGAAACACTCCTAACTGAGGTAAGCTAGTCTTAATATTACCAGATTTAAGGATGGAAACATTTTTACTCAAATATATTTTTTCAAAATTACAAAAAACGAGACCACTGCTGACAATTTCATTGTCATTTTCGTGTTCAGCATGAACAAATACATGAAAATCTGGACATTTTAATTCCGTAATTGACAAAAAGTTAAAATTTGTTGTCCAGTGTAATATTTTAGTTCAATTAATTTAGGTTTACATATTATTATATAATACACATGTCTTGCGCGCAATTCACGGCATCAAGTAGTCGCCGGAGATGTAATATTCAACAGAAATATCTCGATGCAGTTGTTCAAAAACCTCTTATATAAGAAGGGTTATTCCCCAGTATTACGTAATTTAATGACATTAGCATTATTCAAAGATTTTAGTATATCTCATGTCTCTCTCATATGGGAGGCGTTAAATCAAATATTAATATTATATTGAACACTTTCGTATTTTGGAGGTAGCCTGATAAGCTCAGAGCTACCAACCTTACTTATACAAACTATTTAAAAATTTGCAATACTGTTATTTTAACACAGTTGCAATAATGGAACATATTATAATTTTATATATATTATATCATTATAATATTATATTATACAAACTAGCTAAAAATCTTCTAGAATTATTACATCAAGGTTTATATTACGCAGTAATTATTTTGTGTCTTCAGAATGAGAGTAAATTCACGTAAGCAACATCCCCCTTCCTCGTCTCTCCGTGATGCATGTCACATATTTAGAAATGACTTAGAAATTATAAGTGTAATGCAATAGTGCAAAGTGACACATTTGAATAAGCTGAAGAACTTATGGGAACATAAATACATTTTGATTATGCAGTGAAGTGCGATTTTCATTTGTTTTATAATTGATAAATACTGTTTTATTTTGAACTTGTGGATATAATCCACATTTGTAAATTTCAATACAGTCCACACTTAGGCTCGAATCTATGAACGCATTAGACCATAAAAGTCGTTCTCAACATGTACTCTGCTGAGAAAGTTGCATCTAGATACGTTTTTGCGGTACTCAAAAATCTGTTCATGAGATAATAATTGTTGAAATTCCTAAGCTACTAGGCGAGGTGACTTATCAGAGAAACGAATCGTGAGCAACCCGATGGAAACCGATGGTAACCGATGTAGTTTGAAACCTTGCCGCGTACCTTGTTGCTTTATCAAAGATGTCGGACCTTGAAGACTTCGATCACGTTTCCGGTATACGCGAAGAAGAGGAATTTGATAGAGTCTACCAAAGAATTCAACTGGAAGAACAGGAGAATCGGCGTAATATTGCGCGATGCAGACGTCGTCGTATACGGTATTATTTGTGGGACGCAAGCGTAAATGCGTTCCTCTAGTAGACGAAAATAACGGAAGTGTTTTTTTTCGCTGAGAATTCTGGGTAATTTCTTGCCAATATTACGAAAATGACGACTTTCATGCATGACCAGTTAGTGGGTAGCTAATTCGATATTTGCACTTGCTCACGGAAAGTCAGCTCATCAGTGATTGGAAGTAATTTGAGTAGAGACTAATGTATTTGCATACGGCCCTTAATGCTCTCCTTGCCATTCAACGGACCTCTGATCTGAGGTTGGCCACCATTTTGGTTCTCGGGAGCCAAATTTTGGACCTATTTTTATTTTTGTTTTTCCGGCAGTGATTTTGTGCCGTGATTTGAATTTATTTGGGAACTGGTTTTCATTTTTTCCCCCTCCACTTCACTCAAATATACGCTTCTCCGGAAATCTCTATTACAAAGTATTTTCGTAACGCCACTTGCATCATAAAATGAAATATCAAGAATTGAATTGAACTAACCAGTGATGTTATTGGTGCTACAATATATGCTACGATCTAATCAACCGTCTGGTGGAGTTCCAGGTTTCGAGTCTTTTTTCGGGATCCACACAAATCTCGGATGACATCGCCTGAAGATGCGAATTTATCACTGCGGCGGATCCTAAGGGTGCTTGCACTGGCCTGCGAAGTCAGATTTCATAATGCGATCAACGTTATCATCAAGGACATAAGGTATGTTAAATAATTAGTGCCGAAAATAAGTGCCTCCTAACACCTTTGCATCCTATCTCACTCGTAATTATTGTGATTGTAATTAATATTGTTTGTTTTAGCATTTATCAAGGTTTTGTGTTTTATGGGTTAGCTCATCTCCAAATTTTAGTTCTCTTTTGTTGGTTGACTAACTAAAATATCAAATAAAATTGGTTTTAATTGACTTTAATTAACTTAGTTGGATTAAAATACCTCAATTTACCTTCATTGGCTGATTGAGTAACATAATTTACCTAAGTAGGTTCATTAAAAAATTTAGGCTATATATCTGATAAAATAAATATGTTGTGATTTAATTAGCTCAACACCCCCTCAAACAATTAATGTAGAAAGTAATTATTGAAAGAAATATTGTCACTTTACACTGATATTAAAATTAATTTGCTCAATGTGAGGAATTTTATTACAAATGTAAAATTAGGTCTAGTGTTTGGTCTTATGATTTTTTCTAAGTTTTCAAGGTAAATATATATGTGTTAAAAATACACATTTAATTCAGACTAGCTTAAAAATTATTGATGATTTTATGTCTCTAAGTAAGATATTTTGATTTTGCCTCAAAGTAAGGTAATTATGATTTTCAAATGTTTTGTGTGAAATACATATTGAAGAATTTGTGTGTGATAAGTAATTAATTTTGTTTGGATGGACGCAGCTTCCCATCTATTTTTCCAACCCTCAAGCTAAGGATGAAGGTTCGTAGCACACATTGTATTGTGTGTGATAATAGTAATAAAATGTTATGAATGGCGGTGACATGGACAAAGTTTCCATGTTTTAGTGCATAGAAGATGGCATTCCTTACAGTTTTTATTATTTTAGTGCATAGAAGATGGCACTTCTTACGCAAGATACTTAGGCCCCTGAAAGTAGGAATTATGTTTTTTCGTCTCATAGTTAGACACTGTTCGATGTGATGGAAAAGGTTTTAATATTTTTGTGCAAAATTTGCACCCTTTATAGGCTCAAATAGCCTCAATTATATGTTGATGGACAAGTGTTCCACATGTATTTTTGTGTGCACGAAGTTCGCACACCGGTGGGATCAAGTAGCCATTTATTATATACCGGGCTTCCAATATAAACCTGGACCGTCCTCACGGGGTTTCACCCGTCAGGCAGCGCTCTCTCCTCGTCCGCATTTCACTCTGCCAGCCGCTCGTCCTTGAACTAGTCAGTTTACTATCGTTCGACAAGATGAGACGTCAGCTGGCATTAGAGCAGCGCATTTAAGTGTGTAAATGTTATTATAAATACGAATCAGCTCGTCGCGTTAGCGAGGAATTTATTCGGAACTTCCCTGGACAATTACCTCCTTCCAGATCGACAATTCACGATCTTGTGACTAAATTTGAGACCACTGGTTCAGTACAAAATAAGAAACACACGCGAAGGCGTACGGTTCTCATCGAAGAAAAATTAGACGAAATTGGCGAAAATTTGGAACGTTCACCACAAAAATCATTACCGAAATTAGCACAAGTTGGGATTTCAGTATCTTCTGCACATAAAGCAACAAAATTGTTAAAACTCAAACCTTACAAGTGTACACGTGTTCATTATCTAAACCAAGGGTGTTCCCATAGCACGTGTGCGGGAGGACATTTCCAGCATTTTCTATAAGGTAAGAAACAGTTCAAGGAAGGGTGGCAGGCAGGGTGAATTGCGGGAGGAAGAGACAGCACTGCGTGCCGGGTGAAACTCCGTGAGGCCGGTCCGGTTTTATATTGGAAGCCCGTTAGTTCACGCCTGAAATGATTAAGTGTTCTTAAAAGTTAGTCTGAATGAAAGAATAATTATTGATATTTTATGAAGTTGCTTATAATCTCCTCACATTGAAATTAAAGCAGAAAAATTTTGAATTGAATAATTTGTAAAGATATGAAGGTCCAGGGGAAAAACTATGATTGTCACAATAAACTCAAAGTGAGATAAATGTATTTTAAGTTTTGAAACGCTATAATATTTATAATACTGTTTACAATATTTTGAAACAAATATATTATGGAAGGCATTATATGGGTTATAAATGGTCTAACAACTGATCAAACAATGTAACCTGAATTGCACTTATTTTATATTGCTGTCTCTTAGTACACAACTTACATGGGAAGAAAGATGAATGTCCATTTTTGGCCAAAACAGGGATAAAAAAGTGTCCGCGTTTCCACAATTAATACAGAACACTACTATTTATGTCAGAGCAAATATTATTAACAAACACTTTACGAATTACACATATATATATAAACAGTACATTTTACTAAAGAAAGTTGGTTGCTAATTACTATGATAGATTCATATTTATTTTTTATTTTTAATGTAAGTCTAGTGGTCCACTATATTAGGGAAAGCATAATATTTGATACATCTTAATGTAACAGTATACTAGTTAATCTAACAATGTAAAGTACTAGGACTCTTCTTTCATTAAACTCTCTTTTAAGTGCACAATTTATAGAGGAGGAAACCAATGAACTTTTCCATTTTACAGAAAATGAAAAACAAAATCTAATGTTTACACGATTTGAAAAGCACTACTATTAACGTTAGAGTAAAAATGAGTCAGTTTACTAGTTACAGAAACCTATGAACACAACATTGTTATGAAATACCTTGATTGGCTGGTATTTTACATTGAAGGTTGTTATAAAACTTATGTGCAGATTTTTCCCAGAACTTTTGTAGGTACTATAGGTTCTTAAATTTTTCATGAGAAGTGGGTAGTGTACAACGTAGCTTCTTGGTGGATGCAGAAATTCCCCTTCCTGTAAATCTAGTTGAAAATTTTTCTTGTGTTTTGGAAGTGTTATAACTAGAGGCCGGATGTTAGGGAAAATGCCTACAGTTATTTATTATAGATATTGTAAAAGTGACTTCATATATGTTCATACCGATGACCATAGAGTTGTTTTACATTAAGTTAATTTTTCCTGCAAATCCCTATTTCAGCTTACAATGCCTATTTGCCATTTTTCTTGAAATTAACTTAGTATTTCAATGAAATTAATTGAAATGGACAAACTTCATGACACATATCTATTATTTTTTATGTTGATAACACTGAATTCAGTGTGTAGTTCTCGTTCACAGAGAGGTGCTTCAAAGACAAAGTTGTGCGACAAGTGTGTGTGGCTTTTTTTTCTTTTTCTTTTTTTATTACTTTTAGAACAGTTGTTTCACGACGCGTAAAGAACGGACAACAGTAAAAGACAAACTGACCAATTTCGTAAAAATAATATGGTGCAAAAATATTCTGCAGTGACATTGAATTGCAAAGTGTGTAAAATTTCAGTGAATTACGCGAAGAAGTGCCATGTTTCGCAGCACATACATACTACAAAACATACGTATGCACTTTGTAAAAAGGCAAAACAAATTTCAAAATCATATCTGATACCTTCGTATGGTATTGATAACACATGTTTATATTCTTTACGTAAGGTTGTAACATTTTATGTTGTAATCCATTTTTTGTAAGAGCCTACTTTGATTTTTTATATTAATGATTTTTAGTGCCTTTTTGCCTGCCTATTTTGAACTTTTTAAATGCCTAACATCCGGACTCTAGTTATAACACTTGAAGTCCATGTGCCATTGTACACTTAGCGACAAAAAAGAATGGACTGACTCTTGATCTGGAATATTTTAACTTCCAACGCGCGATTCACACGAGTAAATTATAATAACAATAATAATAATAATAATAATAATAATAATACTTTATTTATTCTGGCAGAGTTAAGGCCATAAGGCCCTCTCTTCCACTCAACCAGTACAAATACAAACAAATATTCGACAAATATAGATATACACTATACTAATTATAAAAACACTTAAAGATACAATAAATGTAACAATGTAAATGTCATGTACAAACAACATTTTATAGGGTAATAACAATAATGATACGATAATAATAATAATAATAATAATAATAACAATAATAATGTAAATATGATACATTATACGGGAAACACCAATTAATATATATATATATATATATATATCTTACACTGGATAATAATGAAGTCGATTTTAGAGCAAATATAAATTTAGATTTCTTTTAAAAGATGCCAATGTCCGGCAGTCCCTTATTTCTTGTGGTAGGGAATTCCAGTTGCGAGAAGTGGAGATGGTATATGACATTGAGTGATGTGATGTCCTATGTTGCGGTATATTAAGTAAGAGACTATGTTGTGATCTTGTGTTTAAGTTATGGTTTGAGGATAGATACTGGAAACGGGATGATAAATAATTGGGAATGGAGGTATGTAGGATCTTAAATAGGAGAATTAGACAGTGCGATTTTCTTCTCTCTTTTAGATGTAGCCATGACAATTCGTGGAATAATGGAGAAATGTGATCGTATTTTCGAACATTAAATATGAATCTGATACACATATTATGGACACGCTGCAGTTTGTCCGACAATCCGTCACTTATGTCAGTTAGTAGAACGTCACAGTAGTCAAAATGCGGCATCACTAAAGTTTGGATTAAATTCTTTTAAGAGTTGTAGGAAGAAAATGTTTAAGTCGCTTTAGGGAATGCATTATGGAGAAGATCCTTTTAGATGTTTGTTTTACTTGCTCATGCCATTTTAAATTAGAATCTAAGTAAAATCCCAAGTTTTTAACGACGTCGGTATAAGGAATTTGTTCATTATCTAATATGACAGCCGGCATATTGCCATTGTTTATGAGGTGTAATAGCCTTGGATGTCCGATAATTATTGCTTGCGTTTTGTTTACATTTAGTTTCAGCCCATATTGTCTGGACCATAAAGATATATGCCTGAGGTCAGTGTTTACTTTGTCAATACATTCATTAATTTCGTCAGGCCTAAAGTGTGTGTAAATCTGTAGGTCGTCAGCGTAAAGGTGATGCTTGCAGTTTTGCAGTTTCTTGGTCACGTCATTAATATAAATCGAGAAGAGAAGAGGAGCGAGGACGCCGCCTTGAGGTACCCCTTCCTCACCAGCGCCAGGAAGAAATGCGATTATTAACAGAAACTGATTGCTGACGATTAGTGAGGTAAGATGCAAACCAATCAAGGCAGTTTTCCGACAGATGTAGTGTCTTTAGTCTCGCTAGCATTAAGTCTATATCTACTGTGTCAAAGGCTTTGCTGTAGTCGAGTAGGACTATTGCGGTGGAGTTTGCTTTTGTCCATTGAGTCTCTTATGTCCTCTACAATGTCAAGTAGTTGCAGTACTTGTGTGATGTCCTGTTCTAAAACCAGACTGATGTTCATCAAGTAAGTCGTGTGTGGTGAGGTAGTCTGTTAACTGTGAGTGTATTATGTGTTCCAGTGCTTTAGATAAACAGGGAAGAATACTAATTGGTCTATAATCATCGAGTGTTGTGGGAGTGTTTGATTTCGGTGTAGGACGAACTAGAGCCATTTTCCAGAGTCTGGATAAGTCCCAGTCATTATAGAGGCATTAAAAATGTGGGTTATTGTTGGGAGAATAATGTCTATTATTTTTTGCAGGAGAGTTATTGTTATATTGTCTATTCCTTGTGCTTTAGATTTAATACGTAATACTGCTCTTTTGGCGTCATCAGGTGAGACATAGGAAAAAAAGAATTTGTCTCGGGTAGGTTGGGAATATGACATTAGTTCATCTATTGTCTGTCGTTTGTGTTGTGAGGTGTTGTCAGAAGGGAGGCGGGTAAAATGGTCATTCAACTCATCTAGTGGTAGGTCAGCTGTTTCTACCTGTAGTTTATTTTGACAGAGGCCTATTGATTTTAAATTTTTCCACATGTCAGCTGAGTTGGATATAGATTGTGTAATAATAGTATGGGCATATCTTAGTTTTGCATTCCTTATAGTCTGGTTGACTTTATTCCTCAGATGTTTGTATGTCTGTAAGTCTGTCAATTCTTTGTTCCTCCTGTATTTCCTGAATGCTACGTCTCTCTCAGCCATGAGCAAGCGGATATTATCAGACATCCAGGGTGCAGGTGGTCTGTTTATACGTCTAGTCTTGATAGGTACGTGTTTGTCATACAATTGTAAAATCATGTCATTAAAATTTTCAACTTTCTCGTCTACAGTTCTAAGTGTCCATATGTTGTTCCAAGGTAGTTTGCAGCGTCATCAATTAATTGCGCATAATTTATATGTTTCAAGTCTCTGTATGTTACAAGTCTAGGTCTACGTTTAGAGCAAAGGAGTGAATATTCAATGTATATTAAGTCATGTGCAGAGATGCCTGGAGCTTCTATCTGTCCACTAGTTATAACTTTTTGAGGATTATTTGTTATAATTAAGTCTAGTAGTGTGTCAGAATACCTAGTATGATGGGTTGGTTCTGAAGGCAGTATTGTCATATTGCATGACTGGAACATTGTCTGTAGTTGTATAGTGTTGTAAGAATTTGTGGCTAATAGGTTCGTGTTGAAGTCTCCTAGTACAATTACATGTTCATAAGATGGTATCAGATTTTGGAGAACTGTTTCAATGTCATGCAGGTGACCGACATTTGGGGGCTTATAAACTACTCCTAATAAACATTTCTGCATTTTCGCTCTAATTTCTATAAATAGGTATTCGGGTCGAGACGAGTATTCACTAGGCGAATGGGATACAATTTTCGGTTGTAGATCGGAACGTATATACATCGCCACGCCGCCTCCATTTTCCCCGAATCTGTCATTCCTAATCAAGATGTAATTTTGCATGTTTACAAGAGAAGAAGGAAGGGTATTTTTCAGCCATGTTTCAGAAATTAAAATGGCATGCAGATTTAGTGTTGAAAATATAGTTTGGAATTCTGAGAAGTGGGACAAGAGTGACTGTGCATTACAATGTGTTATTTTGAGTGTATTGCTGTTCAAAGAGAAACGTGATTTTAAAAGGTCTGAGGTGGAAGGGGTATGTTGAGATGGGGACAATGGAACTGTCAAAGACCGAAAAGGGGCTGCAGGTGCATTCCTTAAATCTATGGTTGAAATGTTGCTAACTAAAACAAGAAAACAGTAAATATGAAATATCAATTGGTGTTTAGTATATGAAGTACAAAATTAAATTAATAAAAAATAGATTATACACGAAAAAATGAAAAAAAATGAAGACAGTAAATAATTAAATATTAATAGCAGTAAATTACAAAAAGTAACGAGTTTCTGAGTTGATAATTATCACTCTGACCTGAGATCTGATATATGATTTATTCGCTTTTTTCTGTCTCCTACCTTAACAATGATAGAACCATCTTGGGTCCAGACATTGGTTACGCCATGAATATTTATAGCTTCGCGAAGTAACTGATGCCTAGCACTAGTAGGTCCTCACGAATCGTAATTCCACTGCCTTTCAAATTCTTTTTATTTCGAAACACCTCACTTCGCTTACGGTAGGACACAAATTTAACAATGACAGCCCTAGGTCGTCCACCATCTGTTTTTCTACCTACACGATGACTACGATCAATGTCACTGACCTGGAGACTAACACCAACTTTCTCTGCTACCTGCAAGGCGATGGCATCTGTGTCTTCATTTTCTTCCTCCGCAATGCCAAAAATACGCACACACTGACGCCTTTGGTATTGTTCTAAGCTATCAATCTTAGATTCCAAAGTCACTATCTTGTTATCACGGTCCTGAATAGATTTCTGGAGTTCACTGATTAAGGCGTGACTTTGCTCCAATGCCACTTTTAATTAATTGCACAGTAGAGCTAAATACGTTTCACTTATTCCGTTGAAGTGTATTCTTTTAAGCTCAATTATTCACCATACGCTTATCTCAGTGCTTAGTGGCTTAATTCGTATGCTTAAGATCACATGTTCAATTCCCGATGAGGTTACATTTTTTAATTGTTAAAATGCTCTCTATTTTATTCTGTCTGTCCATTCTTAAAGGAAGAATGGTATTACTATTTGGAAGTATTACTATTTTTATTATTATTTATTTATTTATAAATAGGTTTACGATGTATTAAAACATCTTCCTGTGCCCAAAACTTTTTACATTTTTATCTTCTTTCACCATTTTCCTCTATCTTCACATTCCAATTCTTCCAGACCCAGCTCCCTCATACCACTTCTTACATCATCCATCCATTTAAATCTAGGTGAACCTCTCTTTCCTTTCCCAGGTGGAATCCATTCCAAAGCTTGTCTGGGTAATCTTTTCTTTGGCATCCTATGTGTATGACCATACCATTCTAGTGTCTGTGTCTCACAAAATCTAATAATGAATTTTGGACTTTCTTTTGTTGCATGATTGTATTTGTTTTTTTTTTTTTCCCCAATTTAGAATGTCTAGTTGAGCGCCTAGAATAATCCATTTCAGTAGACATTAGCTTTAAACTCAAATTTGTATTCAATTGCCAAGTTTCTGCACCGAAATTTAGCGTGCTTCGAATTATTGATTCATAAATTTCTAATTTGGTATCGCACAAAACGCCGTTTAACATTGTTATTACTGATCTGCCTTTTTAATTCTATATTTATGTAATTTCCTTGGGTACATTTTGAGTTCATTTCCATCAGCAGTTAATTAGATTCTTCACATCTTTTGATACATCCAATTATTAATAATAATATTAAATACTAATAATATTATTATTAGAAATTATTATTATTATTATTATTATTAGAAATTATTATTATTATTATTATTATTAGAAATTATTATTATTATTAGAAATTATTATTATTATTATTAGAAATTATTATTATTATTATTATTATATATTAGAAATTATTATTATTATTAGAAATTATTATTATTATTATTATTAGAAATTATTATTATTATTATTATTATTATTATTATTATTATTATTACCACTAAGGATGATGGACAATGAAAATAATAATATTACTATTTTTTTTATTATTGTCCATCATCTATGGGCTATTATTATGCTGGACTTGACATATATAAACTAAATATTTCCTCATTAATACATAACAAGTAAATAAACACACAAATATATGAAGCTATATTATCTTTTATTACATACATTTATAGCATTATTATTAAAACGTGGTACTGCCATACAATTAAGTTTATACCGGTAGCTAAATAGTGTTATATTACTTAATATAGTGTATAGTGGACGTATACTACGTCGCAGTAATTAAATGTTATAGCACTTATAGGATATATTTTGCGAAAATATAAATGCATAAAAAAACATTGTTGAAGGATTCGAACCCTGGCTTTCATACATATTTCACCTCCTTTTAAGTGGTTTAACGAACTACGCTACTCGAACGTCGGATACTAGTTGTCTAAATATTGATTGTCTTGCACTTTTGCACTCTGAACGAGAGTTTAACTTTATTTGAAATGTCGCAATTTGAGTAATACTGCATTTGCCGAACTCTCGTAAATATCTAGAAACATGTCTCTTCAGTCTTATTTAACTGTTTAAGACGATTAAAACAAAATATAGCGTATTTGAAACATTTAGTAGTGCGTTACCTGGCGAATAACAGCTTTAGCTTTTCGAGTATGCGCAGTGGGTCATAACAGGGACTCCCCTTTTTGAAACAGCTCATTTTTTTTGTCGCTAAGTGTACGTACTTCGATGTAAGTCTAGTCGGGGCTGAGTGTGATCAATCGTAAAGTCGTATTGGGTCTTGGAATTGACATTTTGGTTTAAAGAAGATGTCGAAATGTTTTCCCCACCTGCTGACAAACTTTGGTCACATTCCTCAACAATAAAATGGTTTGGTTTCTGTCTTGCAGCTCTGACATGGTCTTTCCATTGTTTAGGGAATTCAGCTCTATTTCTTTGATTAATAAGAGCTACGTTCCGATCGCATTTCATGTAGGAATGATCTCTAATCTGATATACTACAGTGATGGTTTGAGACTCTTTCGAACATGGACAAAATAAAAAAAAAGTTTATAGCTGTATAGTTTTCTGTCCACACCAAAAGTCAAAAACGAATGTCAAATGCTCAACTTCATCCCCAAGAACATGAAAAATAAAATTATATAACATCGACACATCATCTGAACCTTTCTTCCCTATAGACTCGTCTATGCATAAAGTACTGACTTACTACTCGAAAGAACATCATCATCATCATCATCTTCATTCGTGGATTAGGTCTGTTGACCCGTTCCGACTTCAGCCCATCTCTTTCAAGGTCTGCCCACATCTCGGGTGCCTTTAGGTTTGTATTTTGTTATTTGTTTTGGATATCTATCTTCATTCATTCTGTCTATGTATTGCTTCCATTTTTGTCTATATGTATCCATTTTATCAGTTATTGCAAATATTTCAAGTTCCTGTCTTATTTCTGTGTTCTTGATTCTGTCTTCCTTAGTGCACCCTTTAACAGATCTCAAAAATTTCATTTCTGCCGCCGTTATCCTACTTAGGTCTTGTTTTTTATGTATCCAGGCTTCTGAGCCATAGAGCAGTACCGGTACTGCCAACATTTTATAAAATTTCAGTTGGGTCTCTCTTGCTGTTTTGTTATTTAGTGTTCGTTTTATCGTACCACATATTCCCTGGAAAATTGCTATTTTATTATTTATATCATTATCATAATTAAATGAAATGTCACATCCTAGATAATTGAGATGGTTCACCTGTTCTATGATTTTGTTTCCTATTACTATTTTCGATCTGATTTGATTTTTCCCTTGGAATGCCTTTACCTTAGTTTTTTTCTATGGATATTTTGAGATTATATTGTTCACATATATTATGTAGTTTAAAAATATTCATCTGAAGTTCGTCTTCTGTATTTGCTATTATTACCTGGTCATCAGCGTATAATAATGTTTTCAAGTAGTGTGTTTTTTCTAATTTTATTCCTTTATTTGTTTCTTCGTTCCATTTTTTTATTATATCATTGATGTATAGGTTAAATAAAACTGGAGAGATACTGCATCCTTGTTTAACTCCTTGATTAGTATGAATTTTATTTTTACTTACTTCATTTCTAGTTTTTATAACAAAATTTGTGTTCCAGTACAAACTCTTTAAAGCTGCTATTAAGTGTTTCGGAATTCCTTTTTCATTTAAAATTATCCAGAGTTTTCCTCTGTCTACTTTATCAAATGCCTTGAAAAAATCAATAAAAGCTATGTGTGTTCCATGTTATATTCTCTTCTTTTGTTTATAAATTCTTTTATCGTAAATATATTATCCATACATGAACGCCCTGGTCTGAATCCACTTTGTTCTTCTGTTAACATTACCTCTGTTATTTGTTTTAACCTAAATGTTAAGATTCTTGAGTATATTTTATAGCCTGCAGTTAAAATGCTTATTCCTCTGTAGTTGTTGCAGTCTTTACATTCTCCTTTCTTAAAAATAGATTGTACTATTGCTGTTGTCCAGGTTTCTGGTATTGTTGCTTGTTTCCAACATAAATTTAAAAAATGTAATAATCTCAGTTAAAAAAAAAAATTCCTCCATATTTTATTAATTCCATATTAATTCCGTCTATTCCAGCTGCCTTTCTGTTCTTTGTTGTTTTCAGTACTTCTTCTAATTCTTCCATTGTTATCATATCTATTCCTATCTCACACTCATATATGTTATCTTTAGTTATTTTATTTTCATTATACCACAGGTTTTTATAATGTTCTTCCCATTGTTTCTCCTCAATTGCATTGATCTGTATTGTATCTTATTCTTGTTTATTTAGATGTTTCATTACTTTATAGGCTATTTTTTGCTGCCCATGTATATCGTATTCTAGTCTGCTTATATATCTATCCCAACTGACTTTGTGTGTGGTTTTTTAATTTCTCTTTTGGCTATTGCACTTTTATGTTTGTAATCAGCTCTTAATTCTGGTGTTCTATTCTGTAAATATTTGTGATAAGCCTCTTTTTTATCTTTTATTATCCTCTCTAATTCTTCATTCCATATTCTTAAACCCTTCTTGTTATATATTTTATATTTTGTTCCTAATGCCTCATGTGCTGCTTTATCAATGCTTTCTTTTATATTATCCCATTCTCGGTTTATTTCTTCGGAAGTAGGTTTTAATATTAATTGTTCATTTAGCCTATTCTGATACAGATTTGTATACTTTTATCTTGTAATAAATGTACTTGAATGTGGTCTCTTTATTTCTATATTTGTTTTTAGTTTTCTTCCATCTCGCTAATATATTTATTTTTGAGATTACTAAATAGTGATCTGAATAGATGTCACTTCCTCTAAATACTCTCGTATCTGTTAATAATGATGATGCTTTCTTATTGATTAACACATAATCTATCAGTGAACGAAAACCTCGTGCTGACCATGTGTATTTGTGAATATCTTTTTCTTATAAAATGTATTTGTTATTTTAAAATCATTAAAAATTGCAAATTGTTTTAATTCTTGTCCATTTTTATTTATAACATTTTCTCCATGGATCCCAATTACATTTGCCACTGGTTGATTCCCCACTCTAGCATTAAAGTCTCCTAATAATATTATTATGTCGTTCTTGTTTATCTTATTTATTTCCTTTTGTAGAGTAGTATAAAATGTTTTTGTTTCTTCATCTCTCCCTTCCTCCGGTGCATATATTGCTATAATTGTCATATGTCCTCTATTATGCTTAAATCGCATTGTCATTATTCTTTCGTTAATACAATATACGTGTCTATTTTGGATCCCCATTTCTTATCCACAAATATCGCCACTCCTGCTTTCGCTCTTTCTTTCTGACTTACTCCACTGTAAAACATCATCATATCATTTATCATTTGTGATCCTTTCAATTTTTTCTTTGTTTCTGAGGCAGCTAATATATTTATACTTTTATTTTTCATTTCTTTTGTTAGTTCAAATCCTTTGCTTCCCAAGCCTCTGACATTCCAAGTCACTATTTTAAGCTGGTCATGTATTCCAAAACTCTTTTTATACTTTTTCTTGCTGTGGTCGTCATAAGGTTTATCAATCCGGCTTTTCTTCTGCTGAAGTTTGTAAGTTATTTTTTACTAGTAGAGGTTACCAGCCTCTAGCCAAACCCCTCTTCCTGGAGGGCAGGGAACTGGAATTTCGGAGTGTTCGTCTCCTAGAGAAGTTGCCTTCACTACGGCTTTGGGGACTTCTCTTCTCCCCACGTAACCTTGTGGACGGGGCCCTACCCAGGTACTACCCACTGGGCGAGTGGGACCTGGAGCTCACAAAAGGGCAGGGGCGCCTACTCCCTGGAGTGGACCTCTATCAAGGGTTCCAATCTGTTACCCTTTCGAAAGAACATGACAATTAAATAAGTGAAATGATAACTGTCATTTATAATATACATAATTTGTACTAACATTGTCCACCGCTGTGGTCTCGAGGTAGCGTGCTGCTGTCACGCAGTGGGACCGGGTTCGATTCCGGTCGGGACAGGCTCCTGGGAGAGGTTTAATCGGGGGTTTTCCTCACCTGTAAGACAAATGTCAGGAAGCTTAGGGCCCAACGGTCCCCGAAAATCATCCGGCCGTCATAATCAACCTTATCATTATCATCATCATCCTTCACCGATGTGGAAAGCAACGGGAAGCTACCACACCTACAATTCCTTAGTAAAGCTTCAAAGCATATTATTAAAATGCTATGATTGCAGTGAAAGACCTGCCCTCGGGCAGAATTACTGTGGGTGGGTACTAACATTGCGAAATTTTAGGTTCGCTTCAAAGTGAAAACAGACAGATTCATGTGAATTGATCTTCTGAATTGACAGGTGTCCCGCGCCGTAACCGAGCGGTTAAGGTAGGAAGCCTTGGCGCAGAGCTTACGGGACTTGCGCTGGTTCGAGTCTCCATGGGGGAAGAAATTTTCTCATGGTATTTCGGCCAGTATGGGACCGGTGCCCACCCAGCATCGTGAGACAATTGGGTAGCTACAATAAGTAGCGGCTCCAGGTTGAGGAACCAGCTATAACGGCTGGGGGACTCGACATGCTAACCACATGTCACCCCTACACTGGCTGTTAATCATCTACCTCTGTGATTGACACATGTGGATGAGAAGGGCCAGCAGCCGGCTGGTAAAAGGGCAACCGCTGAAAAGTGGAAAGACCCTCAATCGGAATTGACAGGTGAGCTTGGCATTTTCTTGTGAAAAACGATTCTTCTCTTCGTAAGTGGAATTCTTGTTCTGTGCTGAGCCCTTTTAACTCTAAATTTACTTTAAATATCTCTTCAGCAATTGACAAATTTGACAGCGTCCAAGAGCTCTCTTTTTAACTTTGAACTCATCTCACACACAATGCATGAATCGGCGCGCGGGTAACCGAAGGAGATATACTTTGTGTTGAAAATGTGACGGCAAGTTTCACTAATGAAACCAATCTAAATACAGGATTTGCGGGTTCATTTCCAAGTACATGGCATGTCAAATATAGTCAATTTTATTCTTCTGGAAAATAAGTACGTTGACTGTCATGAAGATTATAATGAGACTTTCTGCCTTTAATTGAATGAATGTGAGAATGAATAGCAGTCTCAGTGTCCTGCTTTAATTTATTTGGCCTAACATCGTGTCTACCACATCCATATTTACCAATAGAACCTGTTACAACTAATTTGGTCTAAATTGTCTGAATATGTCTTCTTGTTACACCATTAAGACCTTGCAACAAACAGGCACATCAATCAAATGACTGTCTAACAACTCGCACTTCGTACCTGTAGGAATGTGAGTGTAAATTTGCATCATCCCAGTTCTTTCTTGATCTTCTTCGCGAAATAAAGTTAACGTTCATGATTCCTCCTAGGTAACTGCTCTGGGCATCATAATTCTCCATGACATTAAATTTCAAAACCAAGTTATTTCTATATCTTGATGTGATCGCTTAAAAACATTTCAAACGAGAACAGTGGCAATCTGGTCTAGTCTCATGAGAAATACATAGAATTTGTTTTCTTAACGTCACTCATCCTTCCAAGCCTGGGCCTCTTCTCCGTCAGCCTTGTATTATCTCCCACTTCTGTTTCACTAATGATTAACATAATGTTAAATCCTTCAAAGCTGAACATGAACTAGAAATAATAAAACTGTGACAATAATGAAAATAAAATATTGATGCAACAATGGTTTTCATAAAGCAATATTTGCATTTTTGCTCCATATTCTGTTTACAGGCAACATTGTGTCAACTAATTTTTATACACATCTGTTGAGATCTAATGGACTCTCATAGTTTTTGCCTTGAAAAACATGGACCTTCATTGTTTACCCTGTACACGTCATTTTCAAAGCCTTATGAAACGTCGCCCTTAGCTTTTTAAATCAGTTTTTACCTTTTAAACGTTGCTGGGGAACAGCTCAAACATTAAGAATATAAAATCTAAATTTTTGTGATTTTGTGACATTCATAGTTTTTCCTTTGGATCCTTCATATGTTAAAATTGAAGATATCAATGATAAAATAGATGATTTTAATCTAATGTGTGGCACTATTAAAAGAACCCTCAAACATACAAGAAAAGGAACAAGAATTGAAATTAATAAAGTAATGGTTGTTCCTAATTGAAGAATGGGTCAGAATGTTGCACGATCACTAAAAGACAAGAAACAAGATTGGAAGAAACTGAGATGAGATTTTTAAGAAATATAGCAGGATATACTCTATTGGATAAGAAAATAAATGAAGATATAGTAAAACTTGTTTAATTCGGAACGTGAATTATGCGGAAATGTGTCCAATGTGAGCAAATTTGTTGGGCCCGGCAAAATAACAATTAATTTTACGTGTATTTATTTTGTATAAAGCATAATCTGTCCAACGCGGACACAGAACAATATTTCTACACAATTCAAGAAAAAAAATTTTTATAAGGAGGAAAGATAGAAAGATAAATAAATTAGTTACCACTTCATTGAATTCCCGTTAGACGACTTAACAATAAGTGATGATTCCTGCCGCCGGGTGAAGTAGAGTTACTACCTTAACTATAATTTTCTTTCGACCTCACTGCACGCCTGTTTTGCAAAATACAGGTTCGTTTAACAAATATTTGGCGTGTGACGTCTGAGTTACAAATAACCCGTGCACTGTAAAATCTTAAATTTAGTTTAAGATCTGAGAACGATTGTGTATGTATCTTTCACATGTAGCGTTCTGGATTTATGGAATAAAGATAGCTAAATCGTATGTATCGTTGCTATTAAACGAAAAAGTGAAAGTGATTGAAGATAAAGAAAAACAAATTCTCAGTACGCGTAATAATAACTATATTTGAACGTGGAAAAATGCAAGTTTGTCAGATTTTAAACACAAAGAAATAATAATAAATAAATGGACGCAAATAATGGTCAAATGAAGAGGGATAAAAAAGGGGGAATGAATAAATCAACGAAGTGTGGGAGCGTTTTACAACGATGAAAAAATCTGCAAATGTCCGGACCGATGCTCCATAGTGAAGCTCTAGCTGTTGCTATATCCCTAGGGAAGAACTATTTCAAGGCATCTTCAGGTTGGTTATGGACAGTTTTAAAAGACGACACAATATAGTGTGGAATGATATTTGCAGGGAATCAGAGGATGTGGACGATAATATCGTTAGTGAGCGGAAGCCGAAACTGCATACTTTAATTTCAGGATACGCCCTTAGAGACAATTTTAACGCCGACGAAACGAGACTGTTTTTTGCGCGTTATCGTCAAAGTCGCTCGTACATACTATACTTCATTTTCCCCAACGGCAGCGGAACTACAATTAATTCAAGGCACATAAAAAGACATACACGGTGCTCTATAATTTAAGACTGATTAATAATTTCTGTTTTTTTATAATGTCCAATGTTGTCTAATGTCAAAAACAATTGTCCCACTAGATTCCGCTTTGAACAAGTTTTACTGTATATAAAAGGAACTAAATATTTTCAAACTTATAGATCAAATAATTAAATAAAAGGGAACATGTTAATAGAATGCCAGAAGAAGGATTTACAATATTATTGCCAAATTATAAACCACACTGAAGGAGAAATATTTGGACGCCCACACAGAATATAGTCTGAAAAATTTTAACAATTCTAGCTTTCATGAAACCGGAACGAGCCAACAGGTTTAATGCTTGGATTATGAAGAAGAATAAGACAAAATGAAACAGATTTTCAATAATAGTAATAACATAATGGAATATATTAATGATAATAGCGATCATAAAAAATAAAATCATCCTTAAGCGCTTAATATTAAAAAGAAAAATCCATATTATATTATATCGTTGGTTGATAAGGAAATAATTATCACATTATTTAATTAAATGTGTAGACATAGGACTTGGAGCATTAAAAATTATAATTTACGTGCCTAAAAGAACATAAAAATTAATTAAATCAAGGCATATTCAGTAAAATTGAGCATTTGCGGCACTATAGCCACATTTCAAACCTATTCATTTCACCGGAATTGTGCTGTGATATAAACAAAGCATCACACAAAAAGTATGTTCAAGAAATGGAGGGAGACAACTGTATTATTAAAACAAATTTGCAAAAATTGAAATTAAGCTACATATACTTAGAAGTGGTTGAATCCAGCTCATGATTTGTGCACAGTGTCTTATTCTCCATAGTTAATCACTTTTGTCAGTAGGAATCATTTTGAAAGCAATGAAATGTTTTGCTACTTGAATGATGTCAGAGCTGTCATTTTTATTAGTTATAGCAGAAACATCAGTACTACTTGTGCATTCTTATATACTTTCTATGTTCATCCAACTTGCAAGGGATCTGTCACCCCTTGCCTACCGAAATCCATCTTGAAATTTCTCGCAGAGAAACACTGTGATGTACCAAGGCCATGTCCAAAAAAATCTTCTGTTTGTTAACTGCAAGGCACAGAAACTGAAGCTAGAATTCAGCAGTGTATAGAGCAGATTGACTCCCTACATAAGTAAGAGTGTAGTAAAGTGAGGCGGCACGCTGCTACGAGGGTTATCCAATCTCCCGAGTTGAATTATTTGCCTATGGTTTAAATGAGAGAACTGAACGCTGGATTTTAATGTCTTGCAGTTAAAAAGGCAGATCATTTTTTTATACACGGCCTTGATACATCACAACCCTTCTCTGGAAGACATTACAAGGTAGATTTCATCATGCAATAGTTGACAGTTCCCTTGTTAGTACTAGTAGCGTCAACGGACTTTGTTTTTGCTAAATTCTTGGCTATTCCCAGCTTTTCGCTCCTTGTTCATTTTCTATTATTATTGTGCTTACCCATATAATTTTCTATTTTCTACTTTTCCTGGGCAGTCCCTGTTGATTCCATTCCAAAACACTCTTTAACATAATGTCTAGTTCCATTCCCAGAGTGTGTCCAATTTATTACGATTTTTATAATATCATTCCGAATTTAGTTTTGCGATGTACAACTTAAGATACAATATATTCCTGAAACTATGTATCATTCTCTAGGGAAGGATTCTCTTTTCATTCTTACAACTCATGCGTAGAGCAAAGCTTCGAGATACTTTGCAGCACAAAATATAATTTTCACGTGTTTGGTCTTTAGCCCATTCCTAAACCCGATGATTCAGTTTCTGTCTTACAAAGTATGGCCTTATGTATAACAGGAGGGAAATATGTTCAAACCTAATGCAAATTCCACAAAATTAATTTTCAGAAATTTAGCCATTCACATCTACTTGGAAAATTTCTACAATAAAAACACAAAAGGAAAATGATTAATTCAAAAATTTTACTTACACTAGCAATATTGAATCGTATAGTCCATAGCAGCGCAATCATACGCTCTCCATACATCTATATCATGAGATAATATTTTCCAATCATTCTCTCTGTAGTTTACTTCCTTCGAATGTTATTATCCCACACATTCTTGGCCTTCCTACTGAATGATTTCCACTTTGTTTTTCCTACAATAATTTTCCATTCTCCTACATTTTTAAAATGTCCCAAATATCATGCATATCGGAGTCTACTAAATTTAATTCCTCATATTATGTCTGGTTTCGTCGATCAAGATCATGGAGTTCACTGTTAGGTAGTTTCCTACATTCATCTGTCTATATGTCTCTGTTTGGTAATAGATTTTCCTATGCATTTTATTCTCAAATGCACACAATTTTTTCTTGTCTTAAAGTAAGAGAACTGATTCGCAGCCTATTAATATATAATCGCCATTTAATTTGAGACACGATACCCCGTCATGTAAAATATAACTTATATCATGCGATTCCAGGGTGATCCTCTGCGTAATTCATGTCTGTATTTTATCGTTGCAAGTTATTTGAATTCTGACACTTCTCCATAATTTGATTTTGATATTTTGCCTATACAATTACCATATTTTGCCTATATAATTACCACAATAAGGGTAAAAATGTACTAATCAGTTATAAACATTTATCTTTCTAGGAAACTACATTTGGAAATAATTTGATGCCATGAAGAAAAACAAGACTAAATTGAAGATGTGAGATTGATAACAAAAGTACATGGAAGTCATTCAAATAATTCCAGCACAATGAGTGAGTAAAATAAATTATGTGAGGAGATAAAACTGTAGAACAACTATTTGGTAAGAATATTGTAGCCTGGATGGGTGCAATAAAATGAATGATTTCATTACATAACATATAAGATTATTGTATGAACGTTGTGGTGAAAATAGGTATATTATATGAATTAAGATATAAAAAAATGTAACATACATATATTTATTTGCATGCATAAAATTGCTCAAGAAAGCAGAACTTTAGACGATATCACATACAGGTTTTTTCTATATTTCATCGAAATTTCTTGAATAAAGGAAAACATTACATAGTAATTAATTCTGTGTGCAGCTACCAACTTCCGCTAATTTTGTGTCACATGGAATTGTATAACCTTAAGCTGCTTCAAACAATGTAGTAAAACAGCTTCATTCTCGCTTTGTCATACTGTGACACTTAAAATTAGAGGTTTTCTAGAAATGTAATATAGAGAAATAAAAAAAAATTATCACCCCACATGAGCAGATATTATTTGGTCTAAAATTGAATGAAGTTGTAGTTAAGGTATATTCAATTATTTGCCCACGAAAGTTTCACATTTTGTACAATAGTGTCTTGTTGATCTGAGTAGTAACATACATTAGTTTGTCTTCAATTGAATTCTGAGATGATATTGACATTTCATAGTTTATTAAACTTATTTTCTGAATAACGTAAACCCAAGCTTCGAGGTATAACTATTATACTCCGATTCTTGAAAGGGCACAAATATCTGGATCTCCTAGTGTTGTGCTGACATGATGCCTTTCTTGTCTTTCAGGCTATGCAAGTGAACCTGCAGGATGAATTCAAGTTTTCAAGAATGAGCCGATGAGGGTACACTAGGGACGGGTAGTGTTGCAGTGGTCGAACATCTGCTTCGGCAGGTAAGTAGTAGATCCGAGTCCCTGGTGTATAGCCGGTGCAAACCCTAGTCCCGAGGGGAGATAACGAAATAGCGGGGCAACCCAGGTGACTGGGGAATAAATGGGCAGTATGTAAGTACTTGTTGTTAATGTCTTTGTTGTTTTTGTTACAATTATTATCATTATTATTATTATTGTCATTATGGTTATTCCTATTACATTATTATTATTTTTATTATTCTTATCATTGTTATTACATTATTATTATTATTATTATTATCATCATCATCATCATCATCATTATTATTGTTATCATTTTATTATTCTTATTACATTATTATTATTATCATTTCTATTTTCAATATTATTTTTATCATTTTTATTTTCATTATTTTTATTTTTATTATTCCAATGTCATAAAATGCAGTGTTATTCAGTTATATAATTATATTTCAGGTTGAGTGTATGCTTGTATGAATGGTGGTCAGATAGTATCCTGCGGTTACATGGGAACATCCAGGTACTATTTCACTTAAAAACTTTATAAATATGAATTTAACAATCTAATTTGAATGTCCTTGAGTATCTGATGTCAATATCATGTCATGTTTTCTAGAATTTGGCATTGATTTAAGTCATTATTTGAATTCAAGATTATGTACAATCATCCTCAATCTCAAGACTCTTTTGGAAGAACCGTTGTGAAACTTTTATTAATACAAGAATGGGGATGTACAGTAACTACAAATCATTCAATCTTGCGCCAAACAATGTCTACTTATGTGGGTGATGATTTTTTAAATTTAAATTTCTAAATTGCATTTCTATAAAACCTCCCATTTTGAAGTAGAGTAGACGTGCTATGTGTTAAGATAATTACCAACATGAAGGTAAATGTGCTGTACTACATTTGTATGAAGAACCTTTGAATTCTATTGTGTAAATTGATGTCTACTGACTAAAAATATTAAATGTACTTAGAAATTAGTTCCCGTGTAATAGTTCTTTCTTCCGTAAAGAAATTTTTCATTGATTAAAAAAAACCTGTATGTCATTTTGTTTCAAGTTGTGTTTTCTTGAGCATACATAATCTGCACCTTAACTATAACTCTCATTTAAATATTAACTTTATATTTAGTTGACAAAATATTTCGAAAGGAATTGTATACCAAGGTTCTCTGTTTTTCGTATTTGCAATCCATAATACCTTTCTTTGGAATTTTTTAAGTGATTTATTTTCATTCTTTGCTTTACAGAAGAGATTTAAAATTTTGAAAATTTAAAGTAGATACCTGAGATCTCAGTCTCCTCAACTTTAGATGTAAGATGTGGAGTACTTTTGCAGCCAACTTCCATCATCAGCTTGTATATTCTTACTAGTTGTTTTTGAGATTCTTGTATAGAGCGTTGACGTCACTGGGTGTGTTTCTGGTTTCTTTTAATATCTCAATCTCTTTGAGAATGTTGATCTTAAATTTGTTGTCTTCTATATGGACGATAGATAATGTGTTATCGATGGTATTGAATTGATGACCTGTTTCTATGACGTCTTTTGAAAAACTTCATCAAGTCTGAAATTCTTAATATGTTCATTATATCATATATTGAAATTTCTTGTCATTCTACCAATATAAAACTTATTACAGCTCTTTCATTTTAGTTGGTAAACACCTTTGCTTTTTATATATAACTCTTTCTTCTGTTTTATTTGTAATTATATTTTTTAATTTGTTGTTTCTTCTACATGCAATTCTAAAATTTTTATCATATTTTTAATGGTTTTAGCCAGCTTTTGTCTTTCGAGATCAGCATACGTGTGAGTTAACCACTTAGTTCTATTTTCATCAATTTCCCTATTTACTGCTCTTACGTTTATCAATTGTTCTCTCTTTATTTGTTATTTTATTATCCATTATTTCTTCATTAAAACCGTCTTTGGAGGCTAGAAGTTTGATGTATTTTAGTTATTTATTATAATTTTCTTGCTTAAGCGGAAGTTTTCTCGTTCTGTTAACGAGGCTGGTAAAGGTACCGATTTCTTGTTCTGGGAGCGTATCTAGATTTTGTATGAATGATAATTGTATCACTGGTTGGTTTTCTGTAAAAGCTGATATCTAAACTATTGCTATTTAGATTTCCTGTTAGTGTGATATATAGAGAGTTCTTTGCATTATTCCTCGGTGAATTTTATTTTTTCATGCATCTTGTTCGATTCAGTCAATATCTCATTTTTCATTGAATTCTCATTATCATAAATAATATTAGAAGATCGTCGACATACCTTGTTAATACTTTTATGTTCAATTGTTCTCATAATATTTTAGAGTGTTTGTCTTCTAGGTTCTGTAAAAAAGATTTCCGATCTGATGCTGGATGTAGGGCCACCCATTGATACACCGTATTCTGGTATGAAAAACTCGTTATTAAATTTAAATAACTTTTTTTAATATAGTTGCTTTGTATACAGGGTGTATCAAAAAGGATGGCGCAAACTTATATGGTTGAAAGTACACGATAATAGAAGCAATAATGTCCCAATAAACATGGGCCCGCAAACGAGCCTTCTGCGAGAAAATTACGAATGTATGGTTACAAGCTGCCACTGAATTCATTATAAATATCGTCCTAGTTAGTACAAATTAATTTGAATTTAGACTTTACTATTAATTTTTCATCTCATTTAGTTCACATTTCACAGTTCACTTCACTTATGAGTTACCAGTTAAAGGAGGTGTTCGAAGTGTCTTCCTTGCATCTGGATGCACACTTCAGTGAGAAACGGTGCTGATGTGACTCATGAACAGCGTGTGTGTTTACTTCACACCAAAAAAGGTGTATTATGATAATTAAAAACACCATCGCGTGTGAATCCTGCTTCGTCTGTAAATAATACGTTACATGCGAAATATGTTACAGTCCGTTGTTGCATCCGCTGACAAAACCACTCTAGGAACGAAGTCCGCATCATTGAGACATTGAACTCGTTGGAGGTGGTAAGGGTACAGTAAATTGCGCTGTAAAATTCTCCATACACTACTGTGGCCTAGTACAGGCACTTGTGTGGTAATTCTTTTCGTCGAGTTTCCTGGAGAGAGCTGTACTGCTTCCAACACAATATCCTCAACCTCAGGCGTAGGCGAGCAGGCCTACCTACTGCTCTGCCATGTGCAAAACCCCCATTTTCTCTCAGGCGCTGGCGGACCCTTGTAAATGTACGACTTCGATCAGGGTATGTTTCTTGGTACAAGCGTGCAGCCTTCCATGCATTGCTATTAGCTCTACCATACAAGAAATGCATATCCGCATACTCTTCGTTACTGTAATGTTCATTGTAACTACAACACAGCACAAGTGGCACTCCTCAGACGAGACTGATTACAACTCCACCTCTCGGCAATGTTCAGTTTTGTAAACAAAGAACGTAGGACGGCTTCAAGTGCGCAAGGAGTAAACCGTACGATGTTACAAACAATGACGTCAGTGGCGGCTTGTAATCATACATTTGTAATTATCTCGCAAACGGCGAGTTTGCGGACCCATGCTTCTTTTTTTATTTTATTACATTATAATTTCAACCCGTGTTTTACCATGGGCATATCACGGGATATTTACAGTTATTTACATACATTTACATTTTGTCCTGCTGCAGTTTGATTGTTCAACAGTTTATTCTTGAAGTGAGCGGAATATGTTGCTGATGAAGTTTGTCACTACGACGGTATTGATGTGGAGCTGTAGTATCTGGGGCAGTGTTTGGGTTGTTAGAACAGGAGGCCGGTCTCTTGAGTACAGTGAACATTCTGTCAGAAGATGTATTGCTGTCTGTGGCGGACTTTCGGGGCAGTTACACAGGGTAGATGGTGACTTTTTGATCCTGTGAAGATATATACGGCAGCGTCCGTGGTTGGTTAGGAATTGTGTAAGGATAAAGTTTGTAGGGGTATAGAGAGCCGGTGGTGAATAGAGGGGATGAACTGTTTGGTGTGAAATGATACTTCAGAGTTAGTATATGTTGCATTCCATATGTTGATGTAATAGTTTAGCAGAAGTTGCTTAGCTCGAGAAATAGGGATGGAGTTATAGGTTACAGTAGTTTTATAGCTGGCAGCTATTTTTGCTAGATAATCGGCTCGTTCGTTACCTCTGATTCCTGTATGTCCTCTGACCCAGTTTAGTGAGGCTTGAGTTGTCTTCTTCAGAGTGATAATTTTCTTTCTGGTGTTGACTGCTATTGGTTGTGTATTCTTTTGTTAGAGAGGTGCCCGAAGTGCTGCTTGTGAGTCCACATGTATTGGATACGAAGTGTTTACTTTAATCTGTTGTTGGATCCAGTCCACTGCCATTTGGATGCCTATAAGTTCTGCTTGAAATATAGAGCATTCGTTGTCCAGTCTACGTGACTCGGTTGTAAATCTCTTTTGGATTTTCTACGACTAATCCAGCTCCGACGTGGTTTTCCGTTTTTGATCCATCTGTGAAGTATGTTGGCTGGGATAACTGTACCTCTGTAATCTATTGTTATGATGTTGTCTTTCGGATGGATTCCTCCATATCTAGTTAATACTTCAGTCTTCTTAAGTTTGGACAGGACTGCATTAATGGGCAAGCCTCTACTAGCGGCTTTTACGTCCTTGCTCAGATGTAGGGCTAGCTCTATTGGCATTGCCCCTGCTGTTGCTTGCAGATGTACGTTGGAGACTGTTTTGTAGGCTTCGGTCGCGAAAATTAGGAAATATCTTTGGATTTGCGTTAATTTGATATTAGCTCTTCTGGATAATGATTGGCTCCAGGCCTCCGCCGCATAACTGACGACTGGGAGGATGGCATGATTGTAAGTCGTGAGAAGGTGGTGGTAAGAGATTCCCCAAGATGATTTGGAACACCTAATGCTTACTGGAACATTGTTACTTCTATTATCGTGTACTTTCAACCGTGTAAGTTTGCGCCATCCTTTTTTATACACCTTGTATATTGCTTCAGTTTTGTCTTCTTTTAATTGTTCTTCTATTATTTGCATTGTTTCATCAATGGGGATATTTGTATATACTCTAGTGTCCAAAATTAAAGCAACAAACTGGTATTTCTCCTTCCTATGTCTAATTCACTATGTATTCATATAAATCGTAAACATATGTCAGTACAGTCCTGTTCTGAACTGCAGATGGCATTCCGGCCATCTTACAACCATGCAAACAATGACGTCAGTGCACCTATCAAACAGGGTACTGCAGTATAGTGTTCATTGCTAAGTCAAACACCAATGTAATCTGTGTAAACATTTACTGCAGTTAGAGTATGGCACAGAGAAGCCGCCTAGAAGATTTTCTTCGTTGAAAGGCCATAGGAAGAATGGAAGCAGGAAAGAGTGAAGCTGATGTGGCCAGATGGCTTAATGTGAATCGTTTTGTTGTTTCTCGGATGTGGCAACAGTTTTTAGAGTCTGAAAATGTATCCCGAAGCCAGGGTAAGGACGACCGAAAGTGACATCGGAAAGAGAGGACTGTTATTTGGCTCTAAGGGCAAGACGGTACCGCCGTAGTACTGCACGACAACTGGCATCTGACCTCACAGCATCCACTGGAACATTTGTATCGAGGCAAACAGTGTACAGACGGCTTCGGCAGAGATGTCTTTATTGTCGGAGACTTGCTGTATATGTACCCCTGACGCGTATTCAGAGAAGATACCGTCTAGAGTGGAGTCATCAACAAGCCAACTGGCCGATCGAACAGTGGGCCAATGTTCTCTTCACAGACGAGTCCACATTTAGTCTTGAAAATGATTCTCGACGAATTTGCAAACAGGATTTCGAGACTTGAATATTGTGAAAAGAGGCCAATTTGGAGGTGGTTCAATAATGATGTGGGCAGGAATTCTGTTGACTACTCGAACACCTCTTCAGGAAATTGTACGGGTACATCGACAAGGTTTGACTACTGTCAGGTATCGTGACGAGATCTTGGCACCTCATGTGCGGTTCTTTCGCGGTGCTTTGGGCCCAGACTTTTTACTGATGGATAATAATGCTCTTCTTCATAGAGCACAGGTTGTTGATGAGTTCCTGGAAACAGAAGATATTACACGCATGGATTGGCCTGCTCGCTCTCCCGATTTGAATCCTATAGAGCATGCCTGGGATGCACTAGAGAGATGAGTTGCTTCACGTGAACATCCAACCACTCACAGAATTGCGAGTTGCTCTGCAGGAAGAAAGGAAGTTATTGCCTCAAAATTAGATTGATGACATTATTCGCAACATGCCACGCCGTTATGAAGCCTGTATGACAGAGAACATTTCCACTTCTCATATGCTACAGATTACGACGTAAAGAAAGCCAAGATGCGAATAAAAACCAAAGCAGAAGGAACTGACCGTATAAATATGACTTTACTGAATAAAATATTCGACGCTATACTACCTACTATAACTCATATTTTTAACTCCTCACTGCAAACTTCTACATATCCCTCATTGTGGAAACAAGTCCTCGTATGCCCACTGCCTAAAGTTAAAACGCCCTCAACTCCGAACGACTTTCGACCCATTAGCATTTTACCTACCCTTTCAAAACCTCTGGAACCATTAGTCCATAAACAACTGACTACCTAAATGAACACAACCTTCTAGATCAATTTCAGTCAGGATTCAGGACAGGACACAATTCAAATACTGCTCTACTAAATATCTGCGAAGACATACGTGAAGCTGCTGATAATCGAAAACTTACCATTCTTACACTACTGGACTTTAGTGAAGCATTCGACACGGTAGACTTGGACTTATTGTTGCATAAACTTAGAAACCTCTTACTCTCTGATAGTGCCACGCAATGGTTCAATTCCTACCTTCATGAGCGCCAGCAATCTGTTGTAGGAAATCATGCATTATGTTCTTCTTGGTCCTTCTGTAAAGCTGGGGTTCCACAGGGTTTGGTGCTTGGACCTTTACTTTTTTAAATCTACATAAATGACATACCTAACTCCCTAAAGCATTGGAAACATAATTTATTTGCAGACGACATGCAAATCTACATCCACACAGACAAATATTCTCTAAATGACGCTGTTTCCAAAATTAACGAGGATCTTGACTCACTAATGACTTGGACAGTTAAATATGGACTGCAATTAAATTCTAGAAAGTCACAATCAATCATTATGGGACACCAGAGGTTATTATCTACAATTAACCTAAACACAAACTCGCATGTGTCACTAAATAGAGTTCAAATCACTTATAGTGTGACAGTAAAAATTCTAGGAGTATTTATTGACAACTTAAATTGGAATACACAAATAAACCATACATGCAAAACAGTCTTCTCAATAATACAATTCATTAAATCGCGTAAGAAATTGTTTGCCATTTGCCCTTAGGAAAATGTTAGTAGAAACACTTTTGCAATGCCCCATTTTGATTATTGTGACACTCTTTTCACAGACTTAAATATTATTTTCACTCAAAGACTTCAACGTGTTCATAATTCTTGCGCACGTTTTATTTGTGATATTCGCAAATTTGACTATGTTACACCGTCTCTGGAACAATTATCGTGGCTTCGTCTAAGAGATCGTAGAACTGTCCATTCCCTATCCCTTCTCCATAAAATACTTCACACATCATCGTCTAATTATTTATCACGCCGCTTCATCAGACTATCCGACACACATAATCTTGACACTCGATCCCCTCAGCACATTGTCCTTTATATCCCTCCTTATCACACTGTATATTATTCATGATCTTTTACGGTCTCACTTGCCAAAACATGGAATTCCCTTCCCACGTATGTCAGAGACTGTCAAACTATAACATCCTTCAAAAACAAATCAAAGAATTATTTAATAGCAAACTAATTTAAACACCTCACTGATAGTATTCTTTTAACAGTTAATAAATTTAATTATCTATGAAAATAATATTAAGATTAACAAATATTTACTTTTGTTTTGTTTTAAATATTGTAGAAACGTCAAATTAGTTTTATATATCTCATTATTTTTCTTTGTTTTTTATATACATTAGACAGGGACAATTTAATATGTTTGCTTGTATACATTTTATCATTAGTTTTAGTCTTAATTTTAACTAACATTAACTGGTTGGATTATTAGATTGCAATATAATAGATATCTTTTTGATCAAATTTTTATTTAGTATTTAATATTAGAGTTAATTGAGATTGTTATATTCTGATGTAATATATGTTTGTTCTGGTGAGTGGAAGAGAAGGCCACATGGCCTTAACTCCACCAGGCTAAATAAATAAATCTAAATCTATTGCTGCCAGAGATGGTCACACGAAATACTGAACACACTAGCTTCTTTTCTGGATGTGTTTCATATTCACTAATTTACTGGTATGCACGAATGTTGCAGTTGTTTACTTTCTTTGTTCTTCTGGTTGTTTATACTTTCGTATCACTTGTTTATACTATTTTCTGGCAAAATAAACCCACAAAGACGAAATTTCAGTTTGTTGCTTTAATTGTGGACACTAGTGTAGTTTTATATTTTAAAGGATGCCATTCTTGTGTTATTATTAATTGTTATGTTTCGAATTATGTTTGCTAGATTGTATGGAACTTTATATTGTGTTTTTGTTTTGTTAGTATTATTTTATATTTAATTTCCTTATCAATCAGTTTAGACACTTTGTAATTATGTGCGTTTAAGTAATTGGTGATATGTTTTATGGGTATACAGTAAAACGTGCTCAAAGCGGAATCACATGGGACCAATTGTTTTCCACATTGGACAAAATTCCGCATTATAAAAAAACTTATTAATAATCTTAGATTATAGAGTGCCGTATATGTGTTTTTATGTACCTTGGATTAATATTGTAGTTCCGCTGCCGTTGAAAAGTGAAGTATAGTATGTATGAGCGACTTCGGGGGTGACGCGGGGGAAAAAAAAAAGGTCCCATTTCGTCAGCGTTAAAAAGTCTCTTAGGCGCGTATCCTGAAATACAACTAGGCCTATGCAGTTTCGGTTTTCGCTAACTACACTTTCGTCCACATTCCTTGGTTCCCCGAAAATTTCATTCCACACTACATTGTGTAGTCTTTTAAAACTGTCCAGCCAACCTGAAGATTCCTTGAAATCGTTATTCCCTTATGGATTTAACACGAGCTGGAGCTTGACTTTGGAGCATCGGTCCGGAAATATTTGGAGATTTATCTTCAATCACTTTCACTTTTTCGCTTAATGAGAATGATAAATATGTTTCGCCATCTTTATTCCGTAAATTCAGAACGTTACCTGTGAAAGATCGGTCTCAGAACCTAATTAATTTAAGATTTTACAGCGCAATTGTTATTTGCAAGACAGGTATCTGTGTTTCGCATAACGGGTGTGCAATGAGGCCGAATCTATACAGTAAGAGCTCCTTATTCGCTGGGAATATGTTCCGCAAATATGCCGCAAATACAGAAACCGCGAATATGGAATGGTAATTTATATGCGTAAATAGGAGATACGTTCCAAGGTTACCGAATAAATAAAAATTATCGAAATAAAATAAATTAATGAGAGATTTTGAACAATTTCTATTATTTATTACTATCAGGTTTAGGCAAGGACTTAAAGAACTTAGTATTTTTTCCTGTTTAGCCGCTTATAAAAGGTCATTTCAATTAAGAATGGGTATTTCAGCGCTTGAATTCTGCGATATAATTTGTTTGTCTTTTCGGATTTCTTGATTCATTAACATTGAAACAGCGTGATATAGACGCAAACGACTCGCCAACGCGTATAAACGTTCAAGCATTTTTATTTTACATTAAGCGGCAACACTAATTTTTTTTTTCTCTTCGGTACTAATTATTTTTCTTTCCTTTTACTCGACATTATAAACTAGGAACAAAGCATAAGAGACACGTGCTATTCAATCAAAATTATTGCAACAAGAAACAATATTATATTGATCGTGGCGATGGAGGCATTTAGCGACAAAAGGAATGGTCTCGAATATTTCAAGATCTAACGCGCGATTCACACGAGTAAAATAATTGCACAGTAGAGCTACAATACGTTTCCATTCTGAACCTTTGAAGAGTATTCTTTCTAAACGTGATGAGGCAGAGAAAGCTTAGCTCAGTGCTTAGTGGCTTGATTCGTTTGCAAGAGGTCACAAGTTCGTTTCCCGGTGATGTTATTTTTTTTTAATTCTTAAAATGCTTTCTATTTTATTCTGTACTATGTCCATTCCTAAAGAAAAAACGTACTAACTATTTGGAAGTGTTACTATTTTTATTATTATTTACTTATTTATTTATAAACAGGTTTACATTGTAATGAAACATCTTCCTATGCCCAAAGCTTTTTAAATTTTTATCTTCTCTGTCTTCTCATTCCAATTCTTCCAGACCTAGTCTCATCATATCTCTTCTATCATCATCCATCCATTTAAATCTAGGTCGACCTCTCTTTCCTTTTCCAGGTGGAATCCATTCCAAAGCTTGTCTGGGTAATCTTTTCTCTAGCATCCTACGTGTATGCCTTACCATTCTAGTTGTCTGTATCTCACAAGATCTAATATCGAATTTTGGACTTTCATTTGTTGTGTTATGATTGTATTTATGATTTTTTTTTTCCAATTCAGAATGTCTAGTTGAGCGTCTGAAACAATCCATTTCAGTAGACATAAGCTTCAAACTTAAATGTTTATTCAACTGCCAAGTTCCTGCACCGTATGTTAGCGTGCTTCGAATTATGGATTTATAAATTTCTAATTTGGTATCTATTCTTATGTTCTTATCCCACAAAACTCTGATTAACATTGTCATTACCGATCTGCCTTTTCGAATTCTATATTTTATGTCATTTTCTTGGGTACATTTTGAGTTAATTTGGATCCCCAGGTAATTACATTCTTCACATCATTTTATACATCCCATTATGTTTATTATTATTATTATTATTAGTCCAACGCTGCGGTCTCGAGGTAGCGTGCTGCTTGTCACGCAGGGGGCCCGGGTTCGATTCCCGGTCGGGACAGTCTCCTGGGTGAGGTTTTTTCGGGGTTTTTCCTCATCTATAAGACAAATGTCAGGAAGGCTGAGGCCCTAAGATCCCCGAAAATCATCCGGCCACCATTATCATCATCATCCTTCACCGGCGTGGAAAGCAACGGGAAGCTACCACACCTATAAATCCCTAGTAAAGCTGGAAAGCATAGCATGAAAATACTATGACTGCAGTGAAAGACCTGCCCTCGGGCACAATTACTATGGATGGATTATTAATATTATTATTATTATTATCATTATCATTATCATTATTATAGATGATGGATGACAATCATAATAATAATAATATTTTTAATGTCCATCATCTATGGGCTATTATTATGCTGGACTTGACATATATAAACTAAATATTTTACTTGTAGGGTGAAACTTTTTCATCACTAATACGTAATTAATAAATAAATTCATAAATATATGAAGCTATACATAAATTTATAGCATTATTATTAAAACGTGGTACTGCACACACAATTAAATTTATGCCGGTAGCTAAATTGTGTTACAGAATTTACGAAAGCAGGAATATTACTTAATATAGTGTAAAATGGACATATATTATGTGGCAGGAATTAAATGTTATAGGATGCATTTTGCGAAAATACAAATTAATAATAAAAATACATTTCATCTTGTTGTAAAGTAGTTTAACGGTCTACGCTACTCGAACATCGGATACTAGTTGCCTTGTTTACTTTTATACCATGAACGAGAGTTGACCTTTATTTAAAATGTCGCAATTTGAGTATATTGCATTTGTCGAATACTCGTAAATATCTAGAAATATTTCCTTCGCTGTTCTTTAACTATTTAAGACTCTTAAAACCAAATATAGCGTATTTAAAACATTTAACAATGCGTTACCTCGTGAACCGCAGCTGTAGTTTTTTTGAGCATTCGCAGTGGGTCATAACAAGAACTCTGCTTTTTGAAGCGGCTCATTCTTTTTGTCACTAAGTCACCCTTAGACAAAATAAATAATAGTTTTAAAAAACTAAAACATCACGCTTTATTAGAAAACCGAACTAAAAAAATGAAAAATAATTTTAATTTCCAAAATTCTAGATAAATAATTTTACCATCGAAAGCGTGGGGTGCTCTTTATCAATTAATATATTTGATAATAAACATATATTGGTAAAAGTAAAGTCTCTAAGAAGAAAATGTAAAAATCATAAAAAGCACCCCACGCTTTTGATGGTAAAATTATTTATCCTAAGCATGTTGGAAATTAAAATTATTTTTCCTTTTTTTAGTACGGTTTTCTATTAAAGCGTGAGGTTTTTGTTTTTTTGAAACTATTATTTATTTTTATTTTTTAGTTTTAATATTTAACAGAATAAGATAAAAATGTAAATATCTTTAAATTCGATTCTATTGTAGTATGAGCTGAAAGTAATACTCTTCTAAAAAAACTACCCAGCCGGATTTGAACCAGCGACCTATGGATTACAGAAATTATATACCATTAGAGTGTACCGCTCTACCAACTGAGCTCTTACAACGATTGACTATAAAGTCGACAAGTCCACAATCTATTATACCAGTTTTAATTTTTTTTTATTTTCTGATGATTCTGGCGATTCTGGCCAGGATTCTAGAAACAAAATATGAAATTATTGTATTGTCACGGGTCCTTTACAAGTACACAAAGTTTCAAGTCGATCCAATGTTCCTAAGTGGGTGAAAATCGTGTTCAAAGATTCCGTTACATAGATACAAAGACTTTTTTTTATTTTCTGACGATTCTGGCCAGGATTTTAGAAACAAATATGAAATTTTTGTATTGTCACGGGTCCTTTACAAGTATACAAAGTTTCAAGCCGATCCAATGTTTCTAAGTGGGTGAAAATTGTGTTCAAAAATTCCATTACATAGATACAAAGACACTTTTTTTTATTTTCTGATGATTCTGGCCAGGATTTTAGAAAACAAATATGAAAATATTATATTGTCATGGATCCTTTACGCGTATACAAAGTTTCAAGTCGATCCAATGCTTTTAAATGGATGAAAATCGTGTTCAAAAATTCCGTTACATAGATAAAAAGACAGTTTTTTTATTTTCTGATGGTTCTGGTCATGATTTTAGAAACAAAACATGAAAGTATTATATTGTCACGGGTCTTTCAAGTATGCAAAGTTTCAAGTCGATCCAATGATTTTAAGTGGGTAAAAATCGCGTTAAAATATTCAGTTACATAGCTAGAGGTCAAGCTAATATAAAGCGTGTAAGGCTCGGAATTGAACCAGCGACCTACGGATTACTGAAATTATATACCACTACAGCCCACCGCTCTACCAACTGAATTCTTACAACGATTGACTAAAAAAATCGATAAGTCCGCAACCTATTACACCGGTTTTTATTTGTTTTAATTTTCTGATGATTCTGGCCAGGATTTTAGAACAAAATTATGAAATTATTGTATTGGCATGGGTCCTTCATAAGTATACAAAATTTCAAGTCCATCCAATGTTTTTAAGTGGGTGAAAATCGTGTTCCAAGATTCCATTACATAGATACAAAGGCTTTTTCTATTTCTGACGATTCTGGCCAGGATTTTTAGAAACAAATATGAAATTATTGTATTGTCACGGGTCCTTTACAAGTATACAAAGTTTCAAGTCGATCCAATGTTTTTAAGGGGGTGAAAATCGTGTTCAAAGATTCCATTACATAGATACAGGTCCGTTACATAGACAGATACAGATCAAGCTAATATAAAGCATGTAAACATATATAATTTAACATTGTTATAACCTCAACAGTATAAAAAACAATTATGAACTTATAAAGTATAGATTAATTCAAATGTTAAAATAAAATGTATTTAATTCGTAAAACATTTTAATACAAATATCACAAAAAAGAAACTGCGTAATTGAAGATGTGAACCTGCGATCTTTATTAACAGAAACAGCGACCGCATGCTTTACCGCTGACCTATTATAACACGTAGGAGAGTCTTCAGTTCATGCCACATAACACAATAGCTCAGGGACTGCACAATAATGACTAGTTTCCTAGTTTGAACTCAGCGCTGAGCCGAGTATGACTTAGAAGAAATGTGCACTCAACAGATGACTCGTTTTTTTTTTGTCGAATGGTGTACATATCGGCATGTGATATAAAACAACAGTTTTAACAATGTCAGTGACAATTAGGTTTGTTTTATTATTTATTTGTCCATTTGGTTTGAATCAATATTCGTGAAAGACGTCTTGGCACCTGCCTTCTTAGTTAAAACAAACTGCTGATGGTTAATACATTTTTACCTTTCCACTTTTTTTCGTGAATTGTGTAGAAATGTCCTTCCGTTTCCGCGTTGGACAAATTCAGTTTTATTCAAAATAAATGCACGTAAAATTACTATTATTTCGCCGTGACAAATAAATTTGTTCACATTGGACATATTTCCGCATTATTCACGATCCGGATTAAACAAGTTTTACTGTATTTAGTTTATGAATTATAGGTAACGCTTTCATTTTTATGGGTGCAGTAGGATTACTGTTTATCCATTTGTAGTTGATTAACTTATTTTTTGTTTGGCGATTGTCTGTTATATTTATCATGTTCTCGTCTTGGCTGATTGCATTGTTGTTTTTTTAGTAGATCTCTTATTTCTCTTTGAAATTTGTTAATAGGGTCTTTTGTTACCTTTTTTATTTCATTTTCTTCTTTAAATTGTTTTGTTTTGCTAATGTAATCATCAGCATCCTAAGGCGCGACAACTTCAAAGGTGAAAGTTTTGGCCTTCTCAACAATCCTCCTCAATGCCAATCTGTTTCTTGCCATATTCAAATTAGTCACATTCATTTTATTTAGATCGTTCATTTTGTCTCAACCACCCATCTGATCTTCGGTCTTCCAACTGCTCCGCCTTCTATAGGTTTCCATTTATAGAGTTTCTTGACCAGTCTCTGATCATCCAGTCTTAGAAAATGTCCAAGCCAAGCAACTCTGAGAGATCTTATATGGTTTACTATATTCTGATTTTTTGTAATTTGTTTAGTTCGTTATTTGTTTTGATTCTCCAACAGTTATCAGTTCCTCTATTTGGTCAAAATATTCTTCTTGGAATTTTTCTTTCAAAAATTAATAATTTCTGTTTTGTTTCTTTTAGGACCCAAGTTTTACTAGCATATGTAACTACAGGTTTAATGAGTGTTTTGTATAACCTTATTTTTGCTGTTTTTGATATTAATTTGCTTTTAAATAAGATTCCATTTGTAAAATAAGCTTTATTCCTATTTACCAATCTTTCCTTAATTTCCTCTTTATGTCCATTTATTTTGGTACCTAGGTATTTAAATGATTCTACTGTGTTAATTTGCATGTCATCAATTTGTACAATTTCCGATTTTCTGTTGTGATTACTACATTTTAAATATTTTGTTTTATCTTGATTTATTATTAGACCAAATTTGTTTGATTCCTCTTTCAATGTTGTGAAGGTTTCACATAACGCTTGTTTGGTTCTTGCTGTGATCAGTATGTTATCTGCATAAGCTATACGCTGTTTGAGTTTTGTTGTAATGTTTCCCTTTCCCTTTATTCCATTTTCTTGAATATATAATCAATGATTAAGCCGAATAAGGTAGCTGAGAGGGGATCTCCTTGTTCGACTCCTGATTTAATGATGAAAAATTTCACTTAGTTCATTGTTGATTTTTACTTTAGCAATTGTATCTATTGAAGTTAAGGATATCAATTGTATTAATTGGTGTGGTACTTGATAATATTTATGACATTCAATTATTTGTACCTGTTGGTAGGTGCCGTCGTCCTCAACTTTGTTAAAATATTATATATAAAATTAACTGGAGTGCTTTCGGAAGTTATCTTCCATCTTTGGCAGGTTGAGATTCCGCAACTCATTGTTGTTGTGTACGGTGATGTATACTCCAACTGTCTGTAGCAAAAACTGAGTTGTTTTTGACGATCTCGTATAATGTGTTTGACTGGGGTGCGTTCTCATTAAGAAGTGACTTCGCCTCAACAGAATTTGATATGAATTTTACTAGTATTGATTCAATTATTTGTTTCCTATTGACAGAATCAAAAGCCTGTGGGCAATCTATAAAAATATTATCCAGATCTACATTGTGTTTAAAAAAACTTCTCAAAACTTTTCTGTATGATGAATATATTGTCTTTAATTGATCTATTTTCTCACAGCATACTCTTTGTGCCATTTAGACACATATCTAACCAACCATATAGGAATTCTGATGTCCATCAAAATGTTATACAATTTCTCCCTCTCAATTGAATTGTATGCTTTTCTGAAGACTTCTTATAGTTGTTATACAATGTCATTATAATATTCCAATTTCTTTTTTTTTTATTTGTCTTATACTAAACATGTGATCTATTGTAGACCCATTTCTCCTAAATCCACATTGATGATCTTCTATTTTGTCATCAAAATTAATAATAGCTTACATGTTAAATTATAAACAGTTTAAATTATAAATATTTCGATAATCCTGTTTTCTTTATTTATTCAGACTGTGGTAGGTCTGTATTAAACCAGGTATTCAATTAAATTTTCTGCAAGTAAATATTTTCCTTTTGTTCTGTTTAATTTTTTTGTGTAGGTTTCTGCAGGCATGGACCTCAAATCTGCAGGTAACAAGAGTCATGGGACAGAGAATCAGCCCTCTAGATAGGGTAGAGAGAATGAGACAGTAAACAAGAACGCAGAGAAATCTAGCAAGACCACTTAATGATACAATCCTTAATCGGTGTATTATACAGTCTACTCAAAATTATCTGAAATTCTGTATTCTACTGTCGATATTATTTCACTGCACTGCATAATTATATATTTTCTCTCTTCTCTCCATCCTTCATGTTCCCTGGAGCAATCATTTCTATATATGTTTTCACTAATGGGTGCAACAGCTATAACCTGGACTGATATGATAGTTCACTCTATGACAATGTACATTCTGCAATGATATACAAATTATTCCTTCCAAAAAAATGTTTTTCTTAATACATCTTAAACCTCCAACTGATAACTTCAAATATAACTAGAACCTAATAACTTAGATGGATAACATGCACAATAATATTTATAAATAATGGGAATAAAAATAATAATCTTACAATTATATATATAATGTAACAGTTCTATTGCTTTTGTAAAAACCTTTAATTAAGCTTTTCTTGAAATGGACAAATATGGACATTCCAATTTTTGACTCGACAGCTTTAATTTCATTCTTCACATATTATAATTTATATACTGATTTACATTTCAATAATGTATTGAGAACAGAATTTTTTTCAGATGGAAACTATGTTCTTACAAATGATTGATTGTTCCTGCACCACAATGTTACTTAATTCTATATATCAAATGTGTGTTCATGTATATATGTCATATATAAATACATTTTCATGCTGTATTTCTGTCAGAAATCAATTGTGTAAATGTCTATAAGGGTAAAATGAATGTAAGATAAAGATTACTAACAGAAAAATAAATAAATAAAAATCTCATATCAAAACCTTAGAGAATAAGTTATTTTTTAACACTTTGGTGAAACTATACAATTCAAAGTCCAAATATTACATTTGTGTTAATAATATTTTTCTTGACTGATATGATTTACCAATGTTAATAACTAAATATGGGGCATGCCGTAGCATAGTGGTTAAGGCACTGCACTACAAGCCAGAAGGTTGAGAGTTCAAGTCCCAGTGGGGTCAGGATTTTTAAACTAACCCAAACCCTCTGGCGGCACCATACCCTGGGGTCGACTCAGCCTCTAATGGAAATGAGTACCAGACGCCTGTTCTGGGGGTAAAGGCTGCCGTCACGCAGGGCTGACAACCTGGCTGATATCAAGTGCCGATTGTCCAGAAAAAGTGGGAGCCTTAACCTCCTACTACCCCCAAGGGCCTCCTGAGACCTGTCATGTGATCACTTTACTTTTAATAACTAGATATATTTTCTTAGACTTGCCAGTCATCTTACACTTGAGACATTAAAAGAAAAAATACTGCAATGTCATACAATGAGAATCGTGTAATTGCCTTATAATTTTACACTTGACAAATCAGAGTCAAAAAGTGCAATCAAATTAAAAATATTACATTTCTATGTACATCTCTTCACTTTTTAATATCCAAGAATAATTTATAAAGTTTGACATAAAAAATTGCTACTCTTTCAAATTGATAATGTACAACACCCCATTTTTTGTAACAACTGTGCTTAACCTTTTCACTTCTGAGATATTTCCAGCCTTTCAAACCCTCCTTGCTGAGTTATTTTTACAATTATTAAAATATTTTTAAATAGTATCCTACCATGCTGAAAGTAATAAAATATATTTAGAAGACTCGCCTTACATGATGTAGATGGTTATATATTTTTCAGAAACACAGAAATATAAAATTTAAATTGCAGGGGAAAGCTACCAAAAACGAAATGGTTACATGAGTCAAATGAGGTAAATTTAGAGCAATTGGGTAGTATTAGACGGGAAACCACCAAGCTACTAAAGAGTAAAAAGAGGGAATATTTGAGAGAGAAGATTAATGATCTTGAAATGAATGCAAAAAATAGGAACATTAGAGAATTATATCAGGGAATTAGTATGGAGAAGAAAGGGTTTCAGGCTAGAACAAACATAATTCGGAATGAAAATGGGGATATGATTGCAGATTCCAGGAGTATATTAAATAGATGGAAAAGTTACTTTAATCAGCTATTAAATGTACATACAGAACAGGACATTGAGGAGGATAATTTACAGACAGCAGAAATGCTAGTCGCAGAACCAAGTGCATTAGAGGTTGAAATGGCGATTGAAAAATTGAAGATGTATAAAGCATCAGGTTCAGATGAGATCCCAGCAGAACTGATAAAATCAGGGGGAGAAAAATTGATGGACAAGATACGCTGGTTGCTTAGTATGATTCGGGAAAAAGAAGCTCTTCCAGATGAATGGAAGAAGTCAATTATCGTACCAATTTATAAGAAAGGAAATAAAACTGATTGCAACAACTACAGGGACATCTCATTACTTTCAACTTCGTACAAAATTCTAACAAATATATTAGTAAGCAGACTTACTCCCTATATTGATGACATTCTAGGAGATCATCAATGTGTATTTAGAAGAAACAGGTCTACAACAGATCAGATTTTTAGTACAAGACAGATTTTAGAAAAGAAATGGGAATATAATGGTACTGTACACCAACTGTATGTAGACTTCAAAAAAGCATATGATTCAATTAAGAGGGAGAAGTTATATAGTATCCTGCTGAGTTCGGAATTCCTAAAAAGTTAGTTAGACTTATACGAATGTGTCTAAATGGCACAAAGAGTAGGGTGCGTGTAGGCAAACACCTTTCGGACACTTTTGAAATCCAGAATGGGTTGACGCAAGGAGATGCACTATCTCCTCTACTATTTAATTTTGTACTAGAGCATGCCATTAAGACTTTAGAGAATGAGGAAGGATTAAAACTCAATGGTATTAATAAGCTGTTAGTTTATGCTGATGATGTAGTATTGTTGGCCGATAGCGAGGAGATACTAAAGGACAACACGCACACACTTTTGAGTAACACTAAGAAATTAGGACTGGAAGTAAATATCAATAAAACTAAATATATGGTCACACGTAGAAATTCATTATATAATGGAAATGGACAGCTAATGACAAATGAGGGAAATTTTGAGGAAGTGGCTGAATTCAAATACCTAGGAACAATGATCACAAATAGGAATGAGATGCACAAAGAAATTAAACATAGGCTCAATTCTGGAAATGCATGATATTATGCATTGCAGAGACTCTTGATGTCCCAACTCCTTTCAAAAAACGTTAAACTGAAAATATATAAAACTATTATTCTACCAGTTATATTATATGGGTGCGAAACATGGACTCTTACTTTAAGAGAGGAAAGGAGATTACAAGAATTTGAGAATAAAGTACTTAGGACAATTTTTTGGACCAAAGATAGATGAACAGACAGGGAATGGAGAATACTGAATAACAATGAACTACATGGTCTTTATAGGAAGCCAGATATAATAAGAACAGTTAAGTCTCGTAGACTGCGATGGGCAGGACATGTTGAACGTATGGGGAATGAAAGACTTGCATGGAAGCTTCTTGTACGAAAGCCAGAGGGAAAACGGCCAGTTGGTAGACCAAGAATGAGGTGGGAGAATAACATTAACTATGATTTGAGGGAAGTAGGTTATACAGGGAATGATTGGAAGGTATTAGCTCGGGATAGGAATGTATGGAGAGCTTATGTCCGTGCGGCCATGAACCTACGGGTTTGATAGTGCCAGTGAGTAAGTAAATAAGGGGATAATACCACATTCAATACATCATAAAGGGTTGTCCACAACTTGCCACAAATGTACACAATAAAATCTACCCATTCAAGTTTTATAAATTTTTCCAACTGTTTTCATCTTAAACTAATCATACTTCAACACGTTTTTCTTAGCACATTTAAAATTAATTTATAATACAATTATTTACGAGTGTTAATTTCTAATTAAGGATGTACAAATATATAATAAAAATAATTTTCTAAATCGTATTTTACACGGCTACTTATAAAAATTGTTTAGTCTCCATACTAATTTCAAAATATTTCTAATGTGTGATACTTTTCAAAACAGGGGTAGACACATAAACCTATGCCACATTTGGCACACATGTATCTGCTTTCTTTTCTTCTCCTTTCTACCAGAGTGGTGTTTGAGCATACATGACAATTTCTACAGGGATTTTTCTTTTTTGGTGTAGGTGGCACAAGAGATGGGAAATGTCTTTCTGTTAGTCTAATTGGTTGGTCGCCAAATGATGGTCGTCCAGATATAGTAGTTGATCTTGGCGTATGGAATTTCTGGAAAATTTGTCTGATGAGTGTGAGTTGAAAATCAGCTAGTGTAATGTTTTTTGCTGTTCTGATATTCTACAGGGTCTGTGAATTGAGGAGAGATACATGAAGTAGATGGAAAAATAACTTTCTGTACCACTTCATTGACTTTCGTACACATTCAATTGAACTAATCATCATACGTATATGACCTGTCCACAGCACCCATATTCCGGTTATAATCCAGAACACAATCTGATTTCATTACTGGTGTGTTAGTGGCTCTGTCCCATTTTCCGGATTGTTTGATGGAGTCATTATGCAATGTTGTCAACATATGGATCTCTCTTCTGTCCATCCACCTGAGTGCCATCATATTGTCCGTGTGTTTTGTTTCTATTTTCCCTTTCTGTAACATTCCACTGAATTTTGGCATCCCTTTTCTGTTCTTTCTAACAGTCCCACATGTGTTCGTTTTATTTGTATACAGCCAATCAACAAGGAGGGGACTAGAATACCAGTTGTCTGACCACAAAGTGTGGCTTTTCATCAAATATTTATTCATCAGTGTTTGGACTACGTCTCCAGAAAAACCAAATTCACACTGTGGATCAATATCTGTGGTTGCCCCTGTGTACACTATAAAATCTACTATGTATCCTGTCTCGCAATCACACAATACAAAAATCTTTATTCCGAATCTGTGCCTTTTAGATGTAATGAACTGTAAAAATAGGAGGCGACCCTTGAACAGAACTAAGACTCTTATCTATGCAAATATTTTGAAAATGAGAGAACACATCACGAAACAATTTCTTAGATAGGTTTAATTTTGTACAGTCTTTCTCCCTGAATCGATGCTTCGTTGTCACTAAAATGTAGAAGACGCGGGAGTAAGAGATATCTGTCTGTGGACATGTATTCTGTAAATTGGGGTGTGGAAATGAGCGGATCTTTGGACCAATATTCTGCTATAGTTAATTTTTTATTCTTGCCATTAGCATAGTTACTCCCTAAAATACATAGAGTTCTTCTTGAGTGGTATTTTTTTCATTTTTGTAAATGGGATCGGGGGTTGGTGGCATTTTCTGACTTAAAAATAAATAATATTTATTAGTTTCTTCTGCAATAAGCTGCATAATACTTAGAGGAAAAAATATTTCAATATAACTAAACACTTTAGAATCATCACTTAAGCCTGCATTCACCGAAATTCCTGAATTTTCACTGTTGAAATTGTGAACAGTAGGGATAAAATTTCCACTATGACATTGGAATAAATCACTTGAACCACGATTTCTTTTCGGCGGCTGCGGTACCGGCATGGAATCATTTTCTTCAATATCACTATTACCACTATCTTCAGGAATATATACTGCATCATCACAATCACTAATATCCGATAAATTAGAATCTAGTGTTTCCAAAACTTGAACCAACTCCTCATCGGAAAGAAAAACACGACTTGAAGAGGCCATTTTTGTCATCCCTGGAATTCGTAATCACGTGACCGCCAGCAGACTGCTAGCGCGGTGAACATTACTACTTTGTGCATTGTTCTCGATTTTTTTAATAGGGGCGACTCAATGCAGATAGAAATATGATATAAGTTTATTTAGGTTCCTAAGAGATGACAGTATATGCCTATGTTAATATAATATAAAATAATGATGACATATATGAGGGGTTTAAAGCCAAAGTGGTCTAAGTCGAGTTTTCAAAACCATTGTCCTAAGTATTGCAATACATTCTTGAAGTATAAAACTCGTGGCGCGAAAGGCCTAGAAGGTCCATAGGCTAACAGACGGTTGCTGGTCTCACATCCACATGTGTCAATCATAGAGGTAGATGATCATCCAGACAGTGTAGGGGTGACATGTAGTTAGCATGTCCTGTCCCGCAACCCTAATAGCCGATTTTCTCAACCTGGAACCGCTTCTTATTTCAGCTACTCAAATACCTCACGATGCTGGGTGGGCACCGGTCCCATATTGGCCGAAATGCCATGAGAAAATGTCTTCCCCCGTGGATACTCGAAACAGCACAGGCGTCTTGCCTTAATAACTTGACTACAGTGCGGGACACTTGAAGTATAGATCTATTAAATAAAAGTGTGGTATAAGTTATAGTTTTTCATGCTCTCATAAAATTACATATCATGACTGGTGCATGTTTTATAAAAATTGTACGTTACAGTATTTGGCGTTGTTATAAATCATCCCACGAAGAATGAATTAAAAGAAGTAAATTGATAACATTGAATTTGGCTCGCAATTTTAGTGCGGTAAAATTCCCACCCCGTTATTATATATATACATATAATTAATTTTTGTTTGCGCCGGATTTTTTTTTGCATGTAATTAAAGTGAGATGATTTTTATTCTAAAATTATGCTAAGAACAGCAAAGAAAAAAATAAATATACGTCATTATTAAATGTTCGCGCGTATTGTTCAAAATAAACTGTCTATGCAAATAGCCACGTCATTGTTAGATATCTTGGCGCTGTATCCTATAACATAAAGTAGTTTAATTTATGCTGTATTCCTAATAAATAGTGAAACATGAATTAGTAAAAATTATTTAAATTGTATGAGATTATACAACAGATTATACAGAAATATAAATTATGGTTATGCATGGTTTGTTTTCACTCTAGTCTGACGCATTTAAGTAAGCTGGCGTGAGAAATTTAATGTTACCAGTTAAGGGTTTAATCTCTCCATTTTTAGTTATACACTTTTAGGTTTCCTATGCCAACCGGACACGTGCATGTTTGTACTTTGGAACACACACATTCTTTACAAGGACGCGGAGAGCTACGCTGAATCCGGGGTCACCTCCGAGACAGCAATAACATCTCATACAAGACACGTCTTTCAACCACAAGGCCCATATGACAATTAATTATGATGACCAGGTAGTGTCTTGGTACTATTTGGGCGTTAATATTTACCGACATCTGTCTCCAGGATGAGGAAAAATCTACCGATCGTGGATCGAATCCAGGCGAATTTCACGTAAAATTTGACACAACACACGAAAATTAGTTTATTCTCTGCTTTCCAATGTGCTATATGGACTGTTATAAAGATCTTCAAGTGCTTACATCCCAAAATATTGTAGAATATGAACAAAATTATACGTAACAAATAATTGTTATTTCTTTTAATTAATAATTCTACACCACGCAGAAGCAGTAGTTGTTACCTAAGTTACTTTTATTTTGTATAATATTAGTAAAAAATAAAACTGAAGACGTATTTTGTGTCTCCTCGTATATACATGTCCACCGCTGTGGTCTCGAGGTAGCGTGCTGCCTTGCACGCAGCGGACCCAGGTTCCATCCCCGGTCTGGGCAGTTTCTCTGCGTTTGGTTTTTATAGGGTTTTTCCTCACCTGTAAGACACATCTCAGGAAAACTTTAAGGCTCAAACGGTCCCCGAAATCATATGGCCATCATCATCATTATTATTATCATTTTTCACCGATTTGGAAAGCAACGGGAAGCTACGACACCTACAATTCCCTAGTAAAGCTGCAAGCATAGCATGAAATGCTATGATTGAAGTGAAAGACCTGCCCTCGAGTAGAATACTATGGTTGGATATATATATATATATATATATATATTTACATTCACGATTATTTGTTGAAATAGATTTGAAAAACTTGACAGAGATTATTATTTTACTCGCACTCTGTAAATAATTGTGTCATTCTATGGTTTGCCGAAGATAGAAACTCTGTATTTTCTGAAAGAAGGGATAAGAGAATTATAAGAAGTGCGTAATCTGAGGTACTGGCTAATGAAGAAAATGCCGAAGAAGCGAAAAAGCAAAAGAGAAGGAATAAGAGAATTAGAAGAATTACGTCATCTGAGGAACTGGCTAATGAAGAAAATCCTGAAGAAGCGAAAAAGCTAAAAAGAAGGGATAAGAGAATTATAAGAAGTACGTCATCTGAGGAACTGGCTAATGAAGAAAATGCTGAAGAAGCGAAAATGCAAAAAAAAGAAGGAATAAGAGAATTGGAAGGAGTACGTCATCTGAGGAACTGGCTAATGAAGAAATGCTGAAGAAGCGAAAAAGCAAAAAAGAAGGAATAAGAGAATTGGAAGAAGTACGTCATCTGAGGAACTGGCTAATGAAGAAAATGCTGAAGAAGCGAAAAAGCAAAAAAGAACCAATAAGAATAAAAACAAGAGAGTTAGAAGAAGTATGTCATCTGAGGAACAGTCGAATGAAGAATATGAAGAAAACGCCGAAGAAGCGAAAGAGCAGAAAGGAAGCAAGTGCAAAAGAGGTAGAAGAAATTTGAAATATCAACAAGGAATCACCATAAATATTAGCAATCAACAAAAAACATATAACACAAAATATATTACTAGCGAAAATCAGAAAGATTAGAAGAGAAATAAACAATTTTATATAACGCTTCAATTACATTCTTAGAGTTATCTGCTGTCCTTCAGTATTTTCTCAGTATCACTTAATAGCACTGAATCATCATCTATTCATTTCAATTTGTTCATATATGCTGATGATGTATTATTAAGTGATAAAAAGAAAATACTAATAGGGCGATTTTTTAAGATGACCATTTATACTAGGCTTATATACTATTTTTCTTGTACATCAGTTGAAAATAATGTTATTTTTTTATAATACCATAACCCTACCACAAAAGAGGCAACTACACTCAACTTTAGTGGATCTCCCCATAATCACACTGCAAGAAGTGGAAGAAGCTTTGCTAGATGTCCCTTTGGGGTTATGTGCTGATCACTAGCTGTCAAATGAAGGAAAATGAGGGCAATTAAATTAAGATTTTCAGGCCCGTAGAAGATTTTCTAACCTAAATAGCGTCTCTGAGCAAAACATAATCTGCCTTCTTCCATTCAAGTAACACCTGCTAGATGTCCCTTTGAGGTTATGTGATGATCACTAGTTGATATATGTAGGAAAATAAGCGTAATTAAATTAGATTTTTCTGGTCATTAAAATAACTTCTAACCTAAACTAGTGTCTCTGAGCAAAACATAATCCGCCTTTTTCCAATCAAGTAATAAATCTAACATCCAGCAGTTGGCAGTATATGTAAGTAAAACCAGTATGACCAACATTGACATAAAATTCCCAGAATATGTTTTCAAAAATTGAATAAAGAATCCAAAAGTCTTCACGACATGTTTTATTGCTGCTTGTTCGTTTGAATTTTAAACCTGAAAATTATTTTTCTTCCGTGTCCATTCCAGTGTGTGAACAAAATTTCTAATGTAAAGTGTGTTCTTTTGTGTTGCTGGTTTTAAAACGAAAATAATTTCGTAATGCCTACATTCATCAGCCTGATTAATTTAGGCCTATTCCTAGATCTAGTTGATCGTAGAGAATGTATTCAATTTCTGTTCGATGAAGGGCTTTTAAGAACAAGAATGCAGTGCCCTCGATGCAATGTTCTTCTCGTCCGGGAAAGAGGCGGAATAGGCTATACCCAATATTTCATTTATAGGAGAGGGCACCCGTAATTCTCCCAGTCGGTCACGAAAGGAACTTGGTTCGAAAATTTCAAATTTCATCCTTTCCAAGTTATTTGCTTAGTTCATTCATTTGCGCATAAATTAACGTATAATCAGACAATTGCGCAGAAAGCCAACTCGAGGTACAGTAGCTGATTGGTTCAGTTACTGTCGAGAAGTGTGTATATTTTCTATGGAGGATAAATACGCAAATCGTGGCAAAATTGGAGGTCCAGGGCATATTGTCGAAATTGACGAATGCAAAATTGGTAGGAGGGCGTGTAGTTGAAGGGAACTGGATTTTGGGGACGATCGATGTCCGAACGAAACAGGTGCGGATGGAAATTTGACCCAACAATAATAGGGATGCTGTTACCCTTTATAATTTGATAGCAAAGCATGTTCATTTTGGGAGCACTATTCACACATTGCTGGAGGGGTTATAATGGGTTACTGAGTGGTGGATTCACCGCCCACTTAATAGTGAACCATTCGCAAAATGTTGTGGATCCTGATACAAATGCTCACACGAACAACATAGTCCTTTTGGCGGAGTCTACGACGCAGGCTAACTGGGGAGGGGGGGATCAAAAGCGATGATATGGACATACATATCGCGGAATATTTATGGCACTTTGATTGTAAAAATCGAAATGCGGATCCTTTCCAAGAACTCATTGAAGATATCAGAGCGGTCTACCCTGTAGCAAAGTTTAATTTTATATATTTTTGGCAACAATGAGTTAAGATAACTTTGAAAAATTATCTACTAAAATATTATTATTATTATTATTATTATTATTATTATTATTATTATTATTATTATTATTAAGATGTTATTTGGCAATAACTGACAATGACATATTTAAAATTTTATTTCAAGTTATATTTATTTAAAAAAAATATTGACTAACAAACTAACTCACTGGCACTATCGACCCCGTAGGTTAAATGACCGCGTGGATATAGGTTCTCCATATATCCTTATCCAGAGCTAATGTTTTCCAATCATTCCCTGTATTATCTACTTCCTTCAAATCATAGTTGAGTGCCTCATTGCCAAAGGTGCCTGACCCAAAGTTTAAAGAATGATGCTTCTCCCAGTAATTGCACTAGAAATAATCATTGCACATTTGCCTATAACATTTTTGTGTTAATTTTAACTCATCCATATTGTTGTAGACAGATATGACTCTGACATAGATTATTATTTCTAATTCAATTACAGGGAAAAGCATTTTTTTTAATTGTGAGTTAAGCACCTATGGTATTGAGGCACTCAGTTAATATTATTCTCCCACCTCATTCTTGGTCTACGAACTGCGCGTTTTACCTCGGGTTTTCTTATAAGAAGCTTAAAAAACAAAATTATTTATTAACCTTATATTATTTAGGCAGTTGAGGAACCAGCTATAACGGCTGGGGGACTCGACATGCTATCCACATGTCACCCCTACACTGGCTGTTGATCATCTACTTCTGTGATTGACACATGTGGATGTGAAGGGCCAGCAGCCGGCTGGTAAAAGGGCAACCGCTGAAAAGTGGAAAGACCCTCAATCGGAAATATTATTTAGGCAATATAAAATCCTGCTTCAAGATTCTATTTCATTAATATTTTGTAACGCTCTTCATGTGTTTTTCACAATTTATTTTCTTCTTGTCGCATGATATATGTGTTAGTCACTGAATGTCTTCAATTGTTTACTGAAATGGAATGATGATCGCATTTTAGATTCTTAGGGCCGGTTTCACCAACACAGGTAATCGTGTTACCGGTGAATTAAACGGCGCGTTTCCCAGTTTCACTACAATTTGCGTTTCACCAACAACAGTAACTTTTGACCGGGAGTTATTTCGTCGTATTTCGTTAGTAAACAGTACCGCACGATTTTGGTCGGTAGAATCGAAGGGTGATTATAACGGAGGGTGATTTCTATATCAACATGGCGCGTGAAAGACTAGAAAATTTAATCTTCGAACGTGAAGAGGAGTATGATCCATATTTTGAAGATGAATTGGACAGAAGGCGCCCTAGATGGATTAAAGAACGTTCTGAATACTTTGAAAATTACGACGACCTGGATTTTGTGACTCATTTTAGACTGTCGAAACCATCTGCTCTATCAGTACTTGATATGATAGAGAATCAACTAGAATTTCCAACAGACAGGTAAGTTTAATGTAATATTGAAATTGTCTCCGTGTATGTATAATTCCACTTCATGCAGTGGAAAACGAAGTATACCATAGGTTCATAAATGTCACAATATTTTAATGTAGTAAGCAAATTGGTATAAAATGATGAATGTTTAGGAAGTGTGTTATAACCTATGATTTTTTAACACCATATTTAACTATATACAATTTTATTCACATATTTAAAAGGCATTTTGGATATTCTGAATACATGATGTGAGAACTACTTTGAAAATTCTTGGGATATTAACATCCATTTCAAATAGACAGGAACGTTTAATTTATTATTGAAATTAGCTTTATCCGTGTATAATACAACCACTGTACACAATTAAATATGATACAGACCCCTAATTTATATATACACACGTACCAAGGCCCTACATACACATTTTAAATGAAGGTAGCCGATTGACACAAAATAAAATGAGGTTATGTAATATACTGTTAGCTTGTTATAAGTTTTCTGAAACATATATTTAATTACAGTCAAATATTTTAGAGATTGTTTATTTTTCTTCCTTTTTCAGTATTTGGGGTTTTAAATGTGTGAGTATATGTTCATTAAAATTGCTTTTCAAGTAGTTCAATTATTCCATGTAGGCCTACAATACATGCAACTAATAATGAGTGAATCTATGCTAGAAATTTACTAATAACATACACAACACAAAAAGAATAAAAATAAGGTTAGGGTGAGTTTCCTAGTTAACTATTATTAGTTGAAGCTAAACTATATTTGTACTTGGGGTTTTTGTTAAGAATAACATATGAATTATTCAGAATGGTACCCAACATTTATTACTATTTATTTTTATTAACATTTTGTAGTACCAGATGTTATAGCAATTTGAGCAATATGCTGCACAATAATCTGCCTATCCATCTAGTATCAAATAAGATCTGACATTTTTCTCAAAACATGTTCCAGAACAGAATAATTATATATATATATATATATATATATATATATACCACAGTAAGCCTAGTTTTATCCTTATTTGCTTTTATCATTATAATTGTGTATTTTAGTTTTCCTATAAATAATTATTTCTGTCGAGTCTTAATACTGTGAACTGTACTAAAAAGTAACTTGAAATATCAATTGCAGAATATAACATTTGAAAAAGAATTGTGATGAAATTTATTTGGATTGTAGCTTTACCATGAAAACAATTTGAAATTTTGGCAGTTCAGTAGAATTATAGGAATTAAACTTAAAATAAAAAATGCTCGCTCTAACCTCTAACTATTCCACTGGGTGGAATTACTCAACTTGCATGAGTTTGGCAGCATGAGATGTAATCAAAGTTAATCAAGAACTATCAAACACTTGGAAACGTGTGGCACATTCTAATAGGTGACAGATGTGTGCTACACTTTTATATGATTTTAACATGTGCAGAATAATATAAAACGTTCAGGCTACAGAATGACTAAGCATCATTCCCGCATAACATAAATGATTGATGTACTATGTTGATTGCATAGCCTAAAATTTAATTATTGATAAAATAACAATTTCTGCTGTATACATTATGTTGGCTATTATGCTATACAAGTGCAACCATTTTATGTTTTTTTTTTTTTTTTCAGAAATCAGGCAGTTTCACCTATTAATCAGCTGCTTCTAGCTTTGCGCTACTATGCAACTGGCAGCGATCAATTAAGTGTTGCTGATTATACAGGAGTCAGCAAATCAACAGCCTCAAGAATCGTCCACCGAGTCAGTTGTGCGATAGCAAATTTGCGACATCAATTTATAAGATTACCGCAGACAGCAAATTTGATTTTAGAAAACCAATTGAGTTTCTATCGAGTAGCTAGATTTCCAAAGGCTATAGGTGCAATGGACTGCACACATATAAGAATAAGATCTCCTGGGGGTGATGATGCAGAACGATTCAGGAATCGGAAAGGGTATTTCTCTTTAAATGTCCAGGCCATTTGCAATGCTAATATGGAATTCTGTGACATTGTTGCTAGATGGCCTGGAAGCAGCCATGACAGCACAATATTTAATAATTGTGTTCAAAGAGCAAGATTTGAAGAGGGCTTATATGGAGATTCAGTTCTGCTCGTTGATGCAGGATATCCATGTAGGTCATATTTGATGCCTCCATTAGTTGCCCCTGCTTCGTTAGCAGAGAATCTTTACAATGAATCTCAGATCAGAACGAGAAATGTTGTTGAGAGACTCTTCGGTTCTTGGAAGCGACGCTTTCCAGTACTTGCTGTTGGGATAAATGTAAAATTGGATAATGCATTTCCTATCATAGTGGCCACTGCTGTTCTGCATAACATTTTAAGACGTGCTGGTGAGGAATTGCCTCAGGATGACCCTAACTTGAATTTAGTTGCTCCTTGGAATGCATTATTGGAGGAAGGGAATGTAAATCCCCAGGTTAATAATGATTTTTATGGAGTCAATGCTGCTGTAAGGCAGAGGCTCATTAATCAATATTTTCATAGCCTCATAGAGTAGATATGGTAATCATTTATTAATAAAGTGGGTCTGTTGATCTTGCCTCATAAATTGTTGTGTATTTTGGACATGTTTCAATATTTTTGCATATTATCTTCAACTTGGTACTGTGCAAGCATAATGAAACATCTCATGAGGTAAGATGAACTGACTCACCTTATTTATAAGAACAACCTGGTAACATTACTTCATATTGTAATTTATTAATATCACTTTTCATTTGGTTTACTTTAATAAGGGGCAGTTCACTAAAGGGAATTAATTTATATTAAATTTGGTTCAAATTAATCTCAAAATTTTATTTGTGTCATATTATAATCTTTCATTTTCCATGCCGTAGCCAAGTGGTTAAGGTAAAAGAGGCCTTGGTGCAGAGCTATGGGACTTGGACTGGTTTGGATCTCCATGGGGGGAAGATATTTTCTCAATGGAATTTCAGCCAGTATGGGATAGGTGTCCATTCCACATCTAGAGGAATTTGGGTACTGCAATAAGTAGCAGTTCCAGGTTGAGAAAAGCAGCTGTAACGGCTGGGGGACCTGACATGCTGACATGTCACTCCTACACTGGCCTGTCATTAACACATGTGGATGTTAAGCCAGCAGCTGGCTATAACCCAAGGGCATTCTACGCTCGTCATGCAACAAAGTTTTCTTTTTTTTTTTGCAATTTGTGTTTTTTTTTATTAGTAGTTCCTAAGGAAAGATTGTGTAATTTTAAATTAAACATACAAAATAAAATGTAACATTGGAAGAGTGGTTCTGAGACATGAGAGTACAAAGTATAAAAACTGTAAGATATCAACCTGCAGAAAATTGTAATCGAGAACAAAATTTATGATATTCCAATAGTCATGTATTATAAAACAATGAATTACTTCCAAAATCTTGCACATTATGCTTAAATGTAAATAATGAGGCAATAAAGTGAGTTGGTTACGGACGTCATTTTTTTTAAATTTGAGGAATTGCCGTTCCAACAGTATGTCATATTTCCTGTAATAACAATATTATCACAAAATGAAATCAAATTTACAACTGCATTTCTGATATACAATATATATCAGGAAGTTTAACAATGTATTTGTATTGTTTCTTTCGTGGCATGAATGGCATGAATACGTCATTCACTTGTCATTTTCACAACAAACGAAAACTGCATTTCAGAATTCGAACATAAAAGTTGAACAACAATGGTTCAAATGATTAGTATGGGGTGTGATTACCCCTGACAGCTACACAAGACTCACATCGACGTGGCATGCTAGTGATGAGGTTGTTCAGGAGTTCGATGCTCAGCAAATTCCACTCCTCATGAAGAGCAATGTGAAGGTCTTGAAGTGTCCTCGGAGGAGGCTGACGAGATGCAATTTGTCTCCCTAAGGCATCCCATGCATGCTCTATAGGATTCATATCCGGAGACCTCGCTGGCCACTCCTACGCTGGATATCTTCCTCCTGAAGAAAACTCATCCACCAGTTGTGACCTTGTGAGGGTCGGGCATTGTCATCCATGAATATGAATTCTGGACCCACAGCTCCCCTGAAAAGTCTTACATGAGGTTCCAGGATCTCTTCTCTATACCGCTGAGCATTAACAGTGCCACCTGCGAAGATGTGAAGCTCTGTGTGTGCATTCATCATTATACCTCCCCATACCAGGAGACCACCGCCACCAAATGGATGTCTTTCCACGATGTTCATGGGGTTGTAACGAGTTCCTTGCTCCCTCCAGATAGTCACGCGATGCGAATCACAGTTCAGCTGAATCTGGACTCGTCCTGTAAATAGCACGCTGCTCCACTGATTTAGAGTCCAGTCGCGATGTTCCTGACTCCACCGTAAACGTGCTCTCTTGTTATCAAGGGTGAGTGGGACGCACACTACAGGCCGCCTAGCATACAGACCAGCAGCTCTGAGTCTTCTATAGACAGTTTGTCTGGATACTCTGATACCTGAGGCGGCCACAAGTTCTGAACTCAGTTTGTCTGGCAGACATTGTTTCGGTTTCTTCTTGCAGTTAACGCAAGATATCAATCCTGCTGAGGATTTGTAACTCTTGGAAGACCTCCCACTGGTCTTCGCCTAACGTCTCCGGTCTCTTGGAACCGTCGCCATAACCTAGATATAACATTTTGTGGCACATTAAGTGCTATGGAGACCTCAGTTTGTGTCTGTCCTGTTTCTAGCCGCCCAATAATTCTACCCCGAAGCAGAGGGTCCAGATGTTGTCTTTGTGCCATTTTAACTGCAATCTGTTTCTTACACTACATCTGATTATATCATAACTCTCTTTAAAATGAAGATTTATGGAACAGGGCTTAACTGCAACAATGCAATTTTCATTTATAATTGCTATTAATTTTTTCATTGTTGAAGAGATATTATAATTTAGTATGTAAACTAAACTAAATGTACTGAGAAACGTTTTGATAAATAATTTTTACTCCTTGCTCCTCTTTAAGCATTTTGATTTTCCGTTTTACAAATTATCCTAAACTTTTGGACACCAGTGTAAATGTTCCTGAGTCTTATTGTTTTGCAGTTTGTTGTATCTGATAGAAACTATAAGATATTTGAAGCAGTAAATAATAAGAGTTTATTTATATGAATTATTGTATAATTTTGAAAAATATTAAATAAAATATAATTTCAAAATAATTACTTCTATGTGTTACCCACTAGTGTTTTCAAGTCATTTTCAAACATATTCCTGTATTTAATGTTTTATTTTAGGAAGTAATATTTTGAGGTTCTTTTAATTAAATTATTTGGAGTCTGTTCATCTTAACTCAATATTAATGTTGATTGTTCTTGAACATGTTTCGATTATAGCATATCAATGATTATGATATAAGCGAAACATGTTCAAGATAATCAACATTAATATTGACTCCAAATAATTTAATTAATATTCCTGTATGTTACGTTGGAGAACTATCTTTTCTTGAGGAAATGCAGTGATGGAATTGAAGACTATAGGGAAAAAGAGAGGTAAGTCAGTAAATGTGATAAAAAAAAATCAGTTAAGGGCACATTCATATAGCTTGAGCAGTGAATTTTATATGGGCTAAATTATGGAGCAAAAGTAAGGCTAGTCACTGAGATTTTTTTTTTGCAAATGCCCCAGGTTGCCCTTCGACATTCCTGGTGTTCCCTCCTGGCATGGCATACTTGTAACCCACTTCTGAGGTTGGGGCGCCTGGAAGCCAGGGTTACATTGCCCCGATGATATGATGGATGATGATAGTGGTGCACCAGGAGAGTCCCTAATCCCAAGCTTAATCTAAGATGAATATGAATACAATGATTTCGATGGCCATATGATTTCGGGGACCGTTTGGGTCTACAGGTGAGGAAAAACCCAGAAAAAAACTGTCCCGACCGGGGATCGAACCCAAGGCCCCATTTGATAGTGAAAAAAAAAGGTAAGTCTATAGTGAACAGGGGAAAAGGAAGGCAAGTCATTTTAATCTAACTGTTGCAGTGCAGGTGTAGAGTAATAGAACTGGATTTATTCAATATTGGTCTTATTTGGGGAGGAGAATATACATGTACACTATTTTTTCATTGTATTGCTTCATATGTTGTTTTACTAGTAATATTTGTGCGAGAAAAGTGAAAACTGGAATCACATACATTCAAAATGAATGAGTATGATCAATTAACTGTGTATCTTATGAAAGCTGTAAGAAGAGAAAGAGTTTTTGGCAGGATGAAAGATACTAACAAAAAAATTGAGAGCTCAGATTCATGAAACTGCGAGACTCCTGTAATTGTAGGTTAAAATATTTAAAACGTATTGATGTAAATCAGCAAAATAAATGAATCAACAAATTCAAAATTTACAATGTTAGAGGCACAATCCTTTATATATATTAAAAATTAATGTTGGGAAGTAAACATTATGAGCTTATATCTTAATAGTGAGTGGAGAACATATTTTTAATAACTCACGTCATACAATTTCAAATTTATTTGATTTAAGGTCCATTGGTTTCGAATTAATTTTTCATTCATCTTCAGTTTATTTTCATGGACAATGACCACCAATTGTTGAAATTCTATGTTTGTTGATTTCACCCATGGTTACCTCTAACGCTGCCATCTTTTGGTTGGCTTTATAAATTTGAAATAAAATTTTTTCTATAGGAATATCAAAATTCATTGATCAATATTTTTCTTTTGAATGATATCTTCTCCCAAACTGTTAATTCTAATAGTTTATCCAATTGTTCAAAAGTTTTGCATCTCTATTAATTTTATAATGGTTCTAATAAACTATGTGCAGCAATTGCTGATTTTTCAATTCACAATTTGAAACAATTGGATAAACCATTAGAATGAACAGTTTGGGAGAAGATATTCATTCAAAAGAATAAATATCGATCAATGAATTTTGATATTCCTTTAGAAAAAAAATGTATTAATGCCAACCAAATATGCAGAATTAGCAGAATTGGTTGAAATCAACAACTGAAAATAACTGAAGATGAATGAAAAATTCATTCAAAACCAATGGTCCTTAAATCAAATAAATTTGAAATTGTATGGAGGTGAGTTCATTAAAAATATGTTCTCCACTCACTATTAACTTTATTATATATGTTGGTCCCACAATATTAAATAGAGGAGGCCAAAATAAATGAAGATGATGCTCTCCTTCGTAGTAAAGTTTCAGATACAAGGGTAAGAATTTCAGATGAAAATTATGCAAATGAAATAAAGATATATGTAAAAAAAAGTTTCGGATTTATAAATGCCATTTCAAAATAGAGAATTGAAAATATCCGAAAATCTATAAATACTAATGCAGAGATAGGCAAGGAATATGTAAGGCAAACACACCAAAGGGCAGACCAAATTGTCCAAAACTGGTTATGGAAAACACACATCATTTAAGGGTCCTGAAAGCCATTATAGCATAAAGAAAACAGAAGTTGTATTTACCTGGGGAACTGTGTATTTTTAACCACGTATAACATGTATAAAGACAATTATTCTGAAAACTTTATATCTTTTTCTGAAATGTATTAAACCATTTTCATAACACAGTTCAACATTTAATTTGGATACCCCAGAAACGATGCGTATAGTATCTGTGATGAATTTATGCTAATAAGAAGTCGCTCCTGTTCAGTTAGTACCATTTGCAAATGAAGAGATGAGGCTGGAGAGGTAATGTATCTTGAAACTGAAAACAAGGGTTCACATAGCAAGAACTGAGATTATTTATAACGGCCAGAGGGAAGCATGGAACAGAAAGTACTAAATTTATTTCCATGGATTTTCAGAAAAATCTCCCCTGTCCCAAACATATCATATATAAAAGCAACGATTTAGCTATTTTCTTTCAACATTCAAAGTTGTTTGATACAAAGGTCATTTTCTATATTTCTTCTGAAACTCATGGTAGAAAGGAGCCAATAAGTGTTAACTCATTTCTTATTAATCAGTATATTACAAAACATATCTTAACCCAAAAATCTAGTAGTTAAATATATTTCTGTGAATCTGGCAGGAGGGGGCACACAGAAAATTACATGCTCTTTAGATATTACACTGACATTGTTCATGAGGAAGAACACCATGCCAGTCATGTTCTTGTCACATTCCCACTAAGTGGACCTACCTACCTAGAATGTGACAAGGGTATGTGGTCTGATAAAGTCAAAACATGTTTAGTTGAAATTCGTGAAGGACCTGGGTTGCAGTATTCAAAAGTGCAACAATGAAAAATAATGAATATATGTAAGACCAAAAAGAAAACTCTCACTGTTCTTATAATAGGTCCAGGAACAACCAAAAAAATTGAGCTTCCCAAGATCTACTCCAAGTCGTCTTCTTCTTCTTCTTCCTTCCAAGTATTAGGCCAAGGCCTGTTGTTACGATCCTATAGATAAATTTTTCCCGCCAGCGTTGAGGGAAATTCTCGGATAAGATTGAAAGCCCAATAATAGTCCCTCGATTGGTTGCTGGCCAAAGGACGGCCTTACTCCAAGTTTTACAAATATTAAACTAATCGGTTCCATCACAAGTTCATCCGAAGACAGGGGACGTATCCTATATTTTGATTACACCTGAATAACCATGAGCACAAAAGGTTGTAAGCTCAGCAATTCTCTGCATTAGAGGAGAGACAATGTTGGA